>RJVU01057542.1:852771-981879 GCA_003731715.1 Anabarilius grahami
GACACAAATTCACGTTTCGATTCAATTTCAATGTCATCAAACTTGAGTCAGACTAAGTCGGATCAGTCTTAGTCTTATGATGATATAAAATGTCACGTCTAGTTTTGTTTTTATTTTTATGTCTTATTTTGAAATTCTCTTAGTCATGTTTCCTATTTGCCATGTGCTTTCCTTGTTTGTAGGCTTGTTCGAGATGCATCGGCGCTGCGCAGACCAATTGGCGTATGACATCAAAGTAACACGAGAGCGTTTGGAGAGCATACGACTCCTTATGCTTTTGAATCGCTCTCATGTTACTTTGATGTCATACGCTGATCGGTCCGCGTAGCGCCGATGGATCTTGAACAAGCCTTGTGTCTTGTTCTAGTCATGTGATCCTGCCATGTGCTCCCCTTGTCATGTCATGTATCATTGGTTTGTTTAATCATGTTCAAAGGTGTGTCTTGTCAAGTCATTAGTAGTCTGTATATTTAAGCCCTCATGTTTGCTAGGCGTATTTGTCTAGTATTGTGTCCGTGTAACCACTGTTTGGTGTTTTTCTAGCCAAGCTTGCCACGCCACACCATGCCAAGCCAAGTATAGTCTTAGTATAGTTTGATCTTGTTTATGTTGGGATGTAATAAAACTGCACTTGGGTTCTATCAACTTGCCATCAGTGGACTTGCTTACATAAAAATACATAAATTGAAATCAATAACTATTAAATACATAATAATATAATATTATATATGCATACACTGACACAAATTCACGTTTCGATTAGATTTCAATTAACAGGCTTGGAATTTGATTCAAGTCCGATTTTGATTAATTCTGATTCGTTATCAATTCATTTGTATATATATATCTGGTACAGTAGATGAAAAAATCTCTCAACTAATGCTGTATACATTTATTGCTGCTATATACATTATATACTGCTATATTACTGGTTAAAATTAATAACTGATTTGTGATTATTTAAATTGCACAGCATTATATATATATATATATATATGCATACATGTGCATTTATGAAAAATGAAAAAAATAATTATAATTTTAATTAATGTCATTTGTCATACTTAAAGGCTCGAAATGTATATATTTTGATGTTTGCAATGATTAATATGAAAATAAATGTGATCGGGGTTCATTTACAGTATGAATGTTTTTCCTATTTTTATAACTGTTGCATCTTGTGAGATTGATATTTTCATATAACGTTGTGGAAACCAAACCTGAGGTGAATTACTTTGGGTAAAAACATTGGACCTTTTCAACACATTTATTGTAGCCAAATTTTGTGTACTGTGGTTTGCAGTGACTGCTGACTTAATTTGCACTTCCTGTGAAGTGATATATTGTTTCCTGCCCTTTGAACTGAACATATACTCTCCCTATGATTTGGAAGCTCAAAAGATTTGAATATCCTGCACGTAATACTGTACTGGTGCTGATAAACTGCTGAAATACTATTCAGCAGCAATACCTTTCACTTAAGTCCCACACATTTCTAATGGATTTTCATTTAAAGCATACGCAGTACAATGCTCTCTCTGAATGGGAAAGGACAGATTAGGCTTTTCAGAATGATAAAAGTCTGTCCGTAGTTCAATACCGAGGATTAATGTGACATTCTGGATTTGCTTCATGGGATCTATGTGGCTTATGACAAAGCCGGAGGTCCACTGGAATAATGTGTGAGGATGGATATATTGCATGTGGGTGTTTGCGCACGTTGATAAATGCGAGAGGGTTGGCGTCAACCTTACATGACAAACAAAGCTTACTCTAAAAGCCAAGAGTACACTAAAAGCCAACATCCCATTCTATAATATTACACAAGCTTTCAGGTGCTGGTAACATGTTTGTGTAAATTCAGTGTATTAAAATTAGCAGATTTTAATCCATGTCTTTCTGTTAATCTCAACAATATGCATATCATATAAACCAGGGAGTAGCATCAGGTATTAGCTGGATTAGTTTATAGCAAGTGAAAAAGAATCTTAATCCTACATGTTAAGCATGACGTACCTATTAATATTAATGCATTCATTTATTTATATCAAGGTTAAAATATTGGCTTTTTTATGGGGGGTAATAATTACTGAAAGTGTCTCAGATGATTCAGATGTTGTGTGGTATGCTGTTGGATTATGGGAATGAGATTTTGCATCTGAAAAATTTTGAAAGATACATTACATGCAACATGTCGAAAAATAAATCAGCTAAAAGTCGAAGGTCAACTGGATCTCAAGCAGGTGGCAGTTTTCAAACTGTTTTAGATGGGATCATTCAACATTTTATTATAATGTCAGAATTATCTAATAAGCTTTTCACACCTCAGACAATTTTGCAAACGAAAATGTAATCTTTTTTTATCTCGTCTGTTCTGATAATGTTCTGACAGCTTCTCTCGTGATTGTTTGCTAAAAAAAACTTTTTCGTTTCTTAAAATACTGTAGAATAAACATTAACTGAAATAAAGTAAAATATAAAAAACAAGGCAACATTTCTCCTTTTAATTAAATTAACTGATGTANTACTAAAATAATTAAAACTGAAATAAAAATTAAAGGGGGGGGGGGCTATTTCATGCATTCTGACTTATTTACACTGTTAAAGAGTTGCATTCTCATGCTAAACATGGGCAAAGTTTCAAAACACGAGTTGGACGTATGACGGAGTATTTCTGTGCCAAATACACTACTTCCAGTTTCGGAGAGTTTTTTTCGAGTATGGCCTTTTATCACGTAATAAAGTGTGGAATTCCTTTTGTAGGCACTTTTCCCTGATAAGCGTGCACACACACATCACCCAGAGCAAGAGCACGCGTATCAATGCTCTTCGTTCGGGTTACGGAAGCCGAGAGATTTTTCAACAATGGCTGTGTCCCAATTCAGGGACTGCACCCTTCGAAGGCTGCATTTGAAGGCTGCATACATCATCGAGGCAGTCTCATTTAAGAAAAATAACCATCAGATTGCAAAGTAAGAAATAAATTACAGTATTTTACACCTCACAATGAATATCAGTCAATTTTATTACATTACTTTTCTTAAATAAGACATCCTTGATGACGTATGCAGCCTTCAGATGCGACCTCCGGAGGACGCAGCCTCCGAAAGGAGACGCAGCTCCTGTCACCAAAGGAGTGTGTTTTTGGTTGTGAGGGAAAGATTACATTTTTCAGCTTCCCAAAGAACCTAGCGTGGTCGCGGGCGGTGAGTAAAACTGCATCAAATGTCTGTGTTTTGTTGGCAATTAGTTGACTCTTTAGCTCTGCCCACGGCAGGCACGCCTCCAGGAGCTCGGCTTTTTTCGGAAAGACTCGGTACAGCATATCTATCTTTTATAAATATGATAAAACTAAAGACTTTTCCGAGATATGAAGGATGCAATACTACTTTACAGGTACTCAAGATTAACAAGAGATTGGTAGAAACTGTGTGTGTTACCTACCCTTTAAATAAAAAATTCATTTATTAAAACGGAAAACATAAAAATAAAAAACTATAGTAGTATCTCAATGATACTGTTGTGGTATGATGACAAAATATACTTAAATAAATAAAATAATATATACACTTTTTTAACAGTATCTCTAGATTAGTGAGGTACCACTGAATTTCCCAAATCTGCAGGAACCAACAACTTACTGACAGAAACCTTCATGTTCAACCTGCTTTTGTAGCCTTGATATTTTGAAGCTGTGTTTAGTACTTACCATTATTGACTTTTTATGGTGCATCTTCCAAATGACAAATAAACAGATCAATACATATTAAAGAAACAATAAAAATCTCAACAGGTTATTAGAGAAACAAAAGCCTAATGACAAAATGTCACAATGTCATCTTTGTTTAATTAAAAGAGAGATAAAATATACTTTTCTTAATATTTGTATCTTCGAGTTATCCAGGGTTTATTCAAATTTTTACACAGGCACTGTATATAGTTGGGGGTGGAAAGATCAGCGTTTTTGTTGTTGTTGTTTTTGATAATGACATGACATATTTATTTTGTTTACCCAATGTTTGTCAGTTGGACAAATCTAGACATAACAATAGCCAATTAATAGCCAAATAGACCTTATTATCATTTCCCTTATTTTACCTTCTTTAAATTTAATACGTTTTTGGTGGAGACAAAGTTAAAAATTCCATTAATTGGCCCAAAAAAGTTCATTTACCAATAAGTCTTTCCAACAGTTGGAGAACACGTCATACTCTACCTGTCAGTATGATTCATCAGCTGTGGACTTCATTGTTATATCTAGATGGAGGTCACTGCCTGTCAGGATAGGCACAGGTGGTCTTTGTTGATAGATTTAATGCATTTAAGCTGTTTCTGCTGGCATTTATTCTTTTTGGAAAGTAATTTTTTGTTTCTTAAAAGTATGTTTCCATTTCAGAGCTCGGTTGTATGCCTCTATTCAATGTTCATTTTGTAAAGTTATGAAACTGCATTGCTTTTTTCATTCATTCAGTGTTCACAAAACAAGCGCATTGAAGAAAAAACACACAGGGACTCATGCACCTACAGTCTTTTTAATTCAAGCCTGAGTAAAATTGATTGGCTTGTTTTGGATCAATATGTGGCATTGTAACACAGGATCTGCTATGAATTCACTGAGGAGGAATTAAGTGTCTTTCCTCCTGAAATATACATCATATTTTTCAAAATCTGTGGACCATAAGATAATTCTCTCTCTAAATGCATCATTGTAATGGGATACCTATACCTAGTCCTTGAATGTCTCCCTTATTCTTGTATAAAAGGCTCTTAATTGAGTCATATATTGTGGAATAATCCAAGGTAAATTATCTCATAATCATTTGAACACTAGTTTATTAGTCTCAATTAAATTTTTCAGTAGTGTAACAGTAGTTCAGCTGTTTTCAAAGTACTATAGCTTTTCCAGAAACAAACTTTTTTTTTCAACGAGTATCTAGTGCAATATGTAAGTCTGATTCATTCTAGTGAATCGATCCATCTTTAATGGTTCATTCTCAAATGTTGAATTGGAAAGTCAGATTCATTCCAATGAATAAGTTCATATTAAATGGTTGTCTCTCTCATACTGTATGTGGAGTTGGAAACTGGAAAGCCTGATTCATTCTTAGTGAATCAGTTCATTCTAAACGGTTCTCTCTTAAATGTAGAATTGGAAAGTCAGATTTGTTCTAATGAAATGGTTCATCTTAAATAGCTCTTTCTCTCATACTATAGCTGTGTCCCAATTCAGAGGCTGCATCCTTTCGAAGGCCGTGAAGTTTGGACCAAGCATTGTTACATGGGATGGTCTAGCCTATGGAGGATTGTTCTTGTTACCTAGCAACTGTAACAGCTGTCGTTGATGAGTGGCAGTAACGTTTGTACTGGTTTTTAAAGTTATATTAAACTGTCTGCAAACAAAACAGGGTTCCCAAACTGTCTAAATATGTTCACCATGGTCCATTTATGCATATAATAAAGAGTATAAACTGTATTTAATTGCATTGTAGTAAGATATAAGTCAACATTTGAAATGATTTAAAGTTCATTTTTTATTTTTACATTTGTATTATTAAATATTTAAGTAATTTGAAACCCAATAATTAAGTTTAAAAGTGTAATTCGGCAATTTCTCTAAAAAAATTCTTGCGTCACTGGTGCGCAATGAATTCTGGGGTAGGCAAGGCTGTGAAGGATTCATCTGTTGTATCCTTCATTTCAGGGGAAACATCAAGGCATGTCTGTATCCAATGTTAGCTTCACTTTCTGTCTCCTCAGATACCTTTATCTGATTGATTTTTGAATCGAGTGTCTGAAATCAGTTTCGCGAGGTATCTTCATGCCTAAACACTGCCTGCAAAGTCATTGCCTGATGTTGCCTTGCTGCCTTGAGTCAGCTGCCTAAGTTTTCAGACGCAGCCATAGTGTATGTGGAGTTCGAACTGAACAAACTCAGGGTTTTAATAACACAAGTCAAACTAATCATTGAAATAGAGAACAGGTGCTGATCATAATCAATCAATGAAAAACCAAAAAATAAATAAACCAAGATAGAAACAGATGATCCGTAACAAATGTGTAGCTAAACTCTGATTAATTCTAGTGAATACTTCATCCTAAATGGTTCTACCTCTCATATATAAAGTTGGAGTCTGATTCAGTTCTCTCTCTCATATTGGAAAGCCTGACTCATTCTTGTGAATTGGTCATGTTGAATGATTCATGTAAATGAACAGATTTTAAAAAATGATTCACAAATTTAAATATCCATAGTATATGTACTGTTTTTGACTCGGTTGTGTAAATTAGGATGTTTTTGTTGTATTCAGTATAAATTTATCAGCTTACGTTTAAAACTGTCAAACTGTCAGGGTAATTTTTGTGAGAGCAAAAAGTAGCTCTGATGAAATTACAAAATATATTTAAAAAATGTAATGTCACTTGGTGGCTGTGGTAATGTAGTGCACAGGAAATATAACAAAAGTCTTTAATACCACACTTAGGAAATTACAGGAGAACTCAGGAGAATCATCTAACACAACCACTTAATTCAAAGATGATACAAGGACAACTCAGGCTGCGTTCGCACTGGCACAAAAAATCTGATCTTTTGCTCACATCTGACACAGATTGGAATTAGTTGCACATGTGTAAACACAAAAATCCACACAAGATCTGATTTCTTTGCATCCGATCTGAGCCACTTCCAAATGTGGTTTTAAATCCGATACATATCCGATATCTGGACATGCGACCTACGTCTAAACACGCATATACGATTCCCATTGGAATTCCAAGCCATCACAAGTCGAGAGCGACACGTTTGCTCACTAAAAGGTAGCTTTAATGTTGTATTATGAAACAGACGTGCTTGTATGATAAAATTCACAGCTTTATTATTGAGGTGGGAACTTTATATGTCTAACGTTATCTATTTTTCTAGAAAGAAATTGCGCACGCACGCACACATACATTCAGCAGCTGAATTTCAACCTTTGCCCGGTTAATTTAAAAGAGACCGCCGTGTTGTTGTTTTTCTTATAAGCCAAAAGCTTCACTGTAGCTACTCTCTCTCGCGCGAGTGCTCTCTCCCTAGCTCGCTCGAATTCATAAAAAAAAAATGGAATTCTAAAACTAATAACTGTAGATAAAATATCAAACGCAAATTTCTTTTATTTTCCAGTCTATATCTGTTTAGTCCGATTTTGCACTGCAATACATCCATGACACTGACAGCTGTTAACTTATCCATTCTGACAGGTAATCATGGCCACTCGACATGAAATATATATATCCTTTTAATAGCATGGCCATTCAAAACCCGAGGGTCTACTATGTGCATGTAAAACTATCAATGACAATCATTTTGGGGCAGGAAGTAATGTAAACAGGAAGTAATGTAAACACAGATATCAGATACCAGTTGCGTCTAAAGTGAATGTAAACACACTGGCCAAAAAATCGGATATGGTCAAAAGATCAGATCTGTGCATTAAGACTTGCAGTGTAAATGCAGCCACAGAGCTTGAATACATGGAGAGTAATGAGGGAACTAATCAAGAATAGCTGAACAGAATGAATAACTAATGAGTTACAAATGAAACAAACTACAAACTTAGGCAGACATAACAGCAACTAAACAGAACTTGCATGTAAAAAAAAAAAAAAAACTTAAACAAAATGTTATTCTCCCTTAAAGGTGAGCTAGAATTAAAAATTTAATTTACCTTAGCATAGTTAAATAACAAGAGTTCAGTACATGGAAAAGACATACATTGAGTTTCAAACTCCATTGTTTCCTCCTTCTTATATAAATCTCATTTGTTTAAAAGACCTCTGAAGAACAGGCAAATCTCAACATAATACCGACTGTTACGTAACAGTCGGGGTGTACGCCCCCAATATTTGCATATGCCAGCCCATGTTCCCAACATTATGAAAGGCATTAGACAAGGGCAGGACGTCTGGATGTGCACAGCTGAATCATCAGACTAGGTAAGCAAGCAAGGACAACAGCGAAAAATGGCAGATGGAGCAATAATAACTGACATGATCCATGATATCATGATATTTTTAGTGATATTTGTAAACTGTCTTTCTAAATGTTTTGTTAGAATGTTGCTAATGTACTGTTAAATGTGGTTAAAGTTACCATCGTTTCTTACTGTATTCACGGAGACAAGAGCCGTCGCTATTTTCATTTTTAAACACTTGCAGTCTGTATAATTCATAAACATCTTCATTCTTTATAAATCTCTCCAACAGTGTGTAATGTCAGCTTTAGCCACGGAGCACCATCAAACTCATACAGAATCCAATGTAAACATCCAAATAAACACTGTACTTACGTGATTAGACATGCTGCATGATGAACACTTTGTAAAGATCCATTTTGAGGGTTATATTAGCTGTGTAAACTTTGTTTATGCTGTTTAAGGCAAGCGCGAGCTCCGTGGACGGGAGCACGAGAATTTAAAGGGGCCACGCAGCCTAAATCGGCTCATATTTAATGATGCCCCAAAATAGGCAGTTAAAAAAATTAATTAAAAAAAATCTATGGGGTATTTTGAGCTGAAACTTCACAGACACATTCAGGGGACACCTTAGACTTATATTACATCTTTTAAAAAGAAGTTATAGGGCTCCTTTAAGTAACTTCAATGTTGTTTGCTAATTTTGTTCAAAACTTATAATGCAGTTAACTACCATTTCAAACAGTATTTTGACTGTAGTTTAACTACTTCCCCAACGCTGTTTAAATCTTATGACCTAAAAAATTTTGTTTTTCTTTCCCAAGCATCTCAATAATTCATTATTTAAATTTGTATACAGCATAGATCAAAACAATGCTCTCACTGAATCACAGTGCTCAGTTGGGTCTCATTGCGTATTGATTGGATGCAGAGTTTTGCATTCAGTGGGCCACTGTGCATTGAGAAGTGCCAAGAAACACCTCAGCGAGAGGGGTGACGTGGCCCCGCATTTCCCTGCTTTATTCCACAGTGCCATTTAACTTTGTGTGGACTCACTCCAGGGTGCCAGCTTTCAGGGCTCACTTTGTTTTAGTTAAAGTCAAAAGAGTAATAAACAGATGCAACTTCTAAATAGAGCAGCCAGCATGTGTATCTTGAGGTTAATGACCTTTACATTTTTCACACAGGTAACCTCTCAAAGACTTGCACTGATGATGGCTGGACTGAGATGGACCCGATGGAAATCGCAGTGTATTGTGGCTATAATCTGAATGGCACTGTTGACGATGTAAGTACAAATTGTTTACAAAAGCTCTTTTCAGAGAGTAATTGTTTCTCATGGGGACGTAAGGTAATTTTAACATTTACAGTATAGGGGCTAGCCAGTCATTTGTATTGCCATCCAAGTTTTTTTTTCTCCAACCATCTGCGTAAAAATTCCTGGTTGAATTATTTACTATTTTTGATGAATACCAAGGTTGTGTGTTCATTTAAATGCCATCCGAACTCTGAATCCACATTTTTAAGTTTACAAGAAGGGATCAATTCAAAAGTAATTGTAACTGCCAAGCACCATATGGTAACTGTTGTGTTTCACAGTAATGTGCACACATTTTAAATGGACACTTTTATTACTGAAATGCTGGAAACTGTTTACAAGAATAAGATCACTTTACCACTATACTACAGTGAATGGGAGCTATTAAAAAGACAGAAATAAGAGAAGAAAATCATGTAATTTTTTAAAAACTATTTCTAACTTACTCGAAACTAAGTATATATGCTAAGTTCCACATTTTTTAAATGACATCCATCCTTTTTAGAGATAAAATGCTAGACAGAAAACCATTTCAATCATAGCATGTTAGTTTTCTTATTTTTAAATATTTAAATAATCAAATAATAAATAAGCTGGGGTACACAAAACTGAAGGTTTGTTACATACCTCGGTTTTGAAGTCACGGTTCAGTACAGCAGGGGGCAGAAAACTAAACATAAAATTGCTTTTTTATTATTCAACATTTTTGAACAACTGTGTCTTTGTGTTTAAATAAATTCAATTATAATTAAAATTTTCTTAAGGATAAAAAAATATCTCTGCTAATGCAGTAAACTATATAGGGAGCCCTTACTTGCACAATACTATAATAATAAAGGTTATAATTAACAACAGAGCCCAAACTATTAAATTAAATTGCTATTTATTTTTAGATATAATAATACATACTCAAATGACAAATTGTTTGCAAACATGTAAACTGCGCATAAGGCAGTTTTTGCATTAATTTCTAAATCTAATTATAAAACGATGTTTTTACTCCAATTCATTGTTGAAATATAATCATTTGCACAGTGGCTGTCATTTTCATGACAGATTTATTTAAACACACATTAAATAATCAAGACATCACTAACAGGTTAAGTAAAATATAATAAATATAGTCTAATATAGTGCATATATTTAGCGAAATAATTTCTCTAGCGAACTAACAAGCTGTGGACAGTGAATGACTTGCCTAAGGTAAATGTAATGCTTTGTGACATGAAATATTGTTTATAAGCTGTTTCATTGATGTCTTTCTGCTGCTGAAACACTAATTGAGCAATTACACAAGATATGATACATTTCAGTAAGTTGTACTGTATACCTTCAGATGTTCATTCATGTTTATTCTGTAATTAGTATTAAAGGATTAGTTCACTTTAGTTCAATTTACTCACCCCCATGTCATCCAAGATGTTCATGTCTTTCTTTCTTAAGTCGAAAAGAAATTAAGGTTTTTGATGAAAACATTCCCGGATTATTCTCTGTATAGTGAACTTCAATGGCCTCCAAACGGTTATTCTACTTACGGAACGAACGCAGCGCCAGTTCCATTTTTTCTGTAAGTAGAATAGGGAAGGCGTAGGACATACAGTGTAAGCTTTTTGAAGAATACAAAAGTGCGGTTTTGGCGGAACCACTTGGAAGGCAATCATATAAAGCATATACATTTAAATTTTTTTCGAAAATGGCCGATCGTTTTGCTAGATAAGACCCTTATTCCTCGTCTGGTATCGTTTAAAGCCTTTAAAGCTGCACTGAAACTGTAATTTTGACCTTCAACCGTTTGGAGGCCATTGAAGTCCACTATAAGGAGAATAATCCTGGAATGTTTTCATCAAAAACCTTAATTTCTTTTCGACTGAAGAAAGAAGGACATGGACATCTTGGATGACATGGGGGTGAGTAAATTATCAGGAACATTTTATTTGAAAGTGAACTAATCCTTTAAAGAGGAAGAGATCACGTTCACCCGCACTGTCACTTGAACTGAGGCACCTATACAGTGATCTGTCACGCCACATTAAAGAGCATCAAAATGGCATTTATAGTTTGAATTTCATGATAAAATGGACAGAATTGCCGGCGCCGATGGCCTCATGGGCACCGCGCTGACATGTAGCGCCAATGCGCTTCGGGCGACCCGAGTTCGAGTCCCAGCTCGTGGTCCTTTCCCGATCCCGTCCCCCTCTCTCTCTCCCACTTCGCTTCCTGTCTAATCCCTGTCCTATCATAATAACGGCAAAAACACCAAAAATAAATCTTAAAAAAAAAAATAAAAAAAAAATGGACAGAATTTGAAAGATGAAACTTTGTTTCTTATCGAAAGTACCAAAATTCGCTTGATGAATTTGTGTACCGTTACACCCCCATTAAATAAGATATTATTTTCCTATTGTTAAATTAAATATGAATTTATTAACTGTCCAAGCAATAACAGAAAGTTTGTTTATAGCTGACAATTACATGTCTGACCATGTAAGCAGCACATTCCTGGGTTCGTAGTATCACAGAAATTTCTCCTCCACTGTGAATAAATTGCCACTTGTGGTGCATGCAAATTTATTTTAGACGGTCCTCATGAGAAACAATTACAGTCCAAATAGGGCTAAAATCGTTTACTATCTTTAAAGGTGATTAGAAGACTTTAGAGAGCATCATACATGCAAAATATCTTAGTAAAGTTATGTCAAACTAGTGTTTTCAACTCCACTGGGATTATACAACACTGAAATGCTCCGACTCTTGACGTATTGAACTTTTAGCCTACACAAAGTGATCGTTCACATGTTATATTGAGTGTTCCTCACCCCCATAAAACAAGCTTTAGCATTCACCCTTTTTCAGTCAACCTCTCAGCCTCCTTTTCCAGTCTGCCTTTTATTGCCTAGTGCAAACTAACAAGTCCAAACATAATAGCTCCTTTATTTAGCGATACACATCGGCATAGCCGATGAAAAAACACAAACACAAATAAGCCATCGTTGAAGCAGTTATTATATAACATGAAACACCTTGATCTTTTGAGCACAGTGTAGTTAAGTGAAGAGCAAATGACCTTTGCCCTTTGATGAAAGCTTTCCCAGCATGTTTTCACATCAACAGGATGGGTAATCAGCACGCCCGGTCTTCAGACCCAGCGGGAATATGTGGGCATGGGACTTAAAAGGAATTTTATGTTCTTGTTGATGAGTGTCTGATGCTCCTTGTTGCCATGTTCAGGTTTTTATATTTGACTATGGTCAAAGATTATAGAGGGGGTTATTTAAAATACGCTCTACACAGGTGAGTCTTTTAAAGATTTGCAGGGGAGAGACAGCACAGTACCCATTCTTACCACAAAAAAGATAACCTTGAGTAAGAATCCTTCTTTTCAGACATCAGGATCCGATAAAATGGACAAAAAGAGTTATGGTCAGATACCAAGGTTGTTGTTTTTATGAGCTGTAATGTTTGTGAAGATTGTTTTGAGGGGCAGTGAATGCATGTTTTGACCCTACTGTTGTCATACATACTGATAGCAGTGTGCTTTTTAAAAATCTTATATTCAAAATCTTGTATTGAACACAATACTAAGCATGTGAAGTACTTTTTTAGACCAAGACAAAATGTAAATTTCTTGCTTTTAAAAGACTGGTTTGCTAGAAAGTGCTTTCAGTGATGTTAAGAAATATAATACCTTAATCAAACGGTTTTATACACTACTGTCATTACAAATTTGTAATACCTTTGAAAGAAGTCTCTTATGCTCACCAAGGCTGCATTTATTTGATAATATTATGTCAATTTAGAATAACAGTTTTCTGTTTTAATATATTTTAAAACATAATTTATTCCTGTGTGTAACGTTTAGTGACTGTAGTAAAGTGCACGATGATGATGGAGATCAACAAAAACAGGTAAGTATCTTATTAGAAACTGTGACAACAGATGAGTAACTATGGAAACTAATAAGGAACTAGAATATAGGCAAACGGGAACAGGGAAAACCAAACTAAAACACGATCAAACTGAACAGAACTAAACATAAAACAAAGTTTAAAAGAACAGCATTTATTTGTAAATAGAAAAATTTTGTAACATTATAAAAGTCTTTACTGTAATTTTGAATCAATTTAATGCATACTTACTGAATATAAGTATTAATTTATTTCAAAAAAATTTTTTACGTACCCCAAACTTTTGAACATTAGTGTAATTTGAAAATTCAAGCGGACATGGTTGTTTAAACTGAGTCCAGTGCTATTTTAACTAGTGAACACATTCTTTCTTTTCTTTTGCAGGATACTTTCTTCAGGTCGGTAAAGATTGGCTACACCATTGGACACAGTGTTTCTCTCATTTCTCTCACTACTGCCATTGTAATACTTTGTATATTCAGGTAAGAAATTCTACATTTGTCAAACTATGCTTACATATAGATCTAGGGGTGGGTTATGTTCAGTCGATTATGTTATTTTGCCAAGACATTGTGGTTAGACTTTATTTCGTTGTCCTTGTTACAGTGTAATTATACATTTAAGCACTGAGTAATATTAATTAACTACATGTACTTACTATAGAGTTAGGGTTAAGAATAGGGTTTTGATTTAAGGTTAGATGCATGTAATTATGCATAATTTATAGTTATTACTATAGTAACTACATGTAACATGTGACAAGGACACAAGTAAAATAAAGTGTTATCAATTGTTTTAAATGTATTATGTTTGTACTAGTACTGTATTTGCTTTAACTAGTTTTAAAAAACCCATCCAAGGCAATTATTTCTAGGAAAAATGGCAGTTCAAATGAACTGAGAGTGAGCTATTTTCATTTACTTATTTTAACATCTTCATATAAATTAATTGCATGAACAGTGTCCAAGAACAGGGTACAAATACAAGGTATATATATATATATATATATTTCAAGGATGACATTTTGATTAAGCTAATGGTTAACAGGTTTTAAACACAGAAAACAGTGCTTTATGCATGGTTAAACCCAACCCTAAATGCACCATGGGGTGTCATCAAGCGAGTGACTGAATCACTGAAGCTGTCGAGGATTAAGCAGCGAACAACATGCTTCCGTCGTGAGACTACAGTGATTGATCTGGCTCACTAGAGGCAGAACGCCCTGCTAATGACAGAGATAAGAGCTTTATTACATGTATTTTCCATCACACACATTTCATCTAAGCCAAAGAAGACACTCCGCCATTAGAGAATTAGTGCTCATAAATAAACCCATGTGATACTTTGAACCACAAACACCATTTAAAACCATTTACATGGTACCAAGTTAGCATTCAAATCATATAGACAACATTATTTATGTATGAATTAAACTGCATACATTTGTAGTGGATTAGGCTATTTATGATGCTGTTTTGGTGGATGATTCATTTTTGACATGGCTCATTACAGTAACTGCTATGGATGTATCTTGTTCATAATAAGGTGACCAGATTTCTAAAATGGAAATCAGGGACATTTCCTAGTTCAGTTGTCAAAATACTATCACTGGAATATCAGTTCTATGAATTCAAAAATGAGGACAATAAATTTTGTATGTTTTGTTTTTTAATTGTGGGTTTAAATATACTATATTATTATAATGAATAATTATATGAATTCTATGAATTAAAAAATGAGGACAATAAATTTGCATTTAGTCTTATTATTTTGAGCACAATGTATGTACTTTCTGCAAATGTAATTGTTGCAAGTGTTATTGTTTAGTTTAGTTTTTATTATTCATATTGGAATATATACCTGTATCTCACCCACATGATATAGTTAAGATGTGTGTGTGTGTGTGCGTGCGCGCGCGCGCGTGCGTGCGTTTTTGTGACATATCAGGACACAAATGTGGATAATGACATGGGTATTACATAGGTATTACAAGGAGAGGGTGACTTATGAGGACATACCCCATGTCCCCACTTTTCAAAAGGCTTATAAATCATAATGAGTTTTTGTGAGAAAGTAAAAGTGTGCACAGTTTCCTGTGATGGTAAGGTTTAGGGGTAGGGGTAGTGTAGGGGGATAGAAAATACGGTTTGTACAGTATAAAAACCATTTCGCCTATGTCCCCACAATTCACAAAAACGAACGTGTGTGTGTGTGTGTGTGTTGGATTTATCCTAAATTAAACCTGTTCATCATATAAAGCAATCATGTCTCTTCAGAAGATTTGGATTAAAACGCTCTATTTGTCACGGTTTGGTGTTGCAGAGACGAAGCGTTCACGGACTTCCAAAAGCAAACGGGTTTTATTGGTACAAATACAATGGATAAGAACAACATCCAAACATGGGTTAAACATACACATAAGTATAACACAAGAACAGACAAGGAGTGAAGGGAGTGAGTCCATATATATAGGGAGTGCTAACGAGGAAGTCAAGGTGAAGATGATCGGTGATGATGGGGAGAAGACGAGGGAAGTGAGTGCAGGTGTGGAGAACAGGAGGATGATGGGAAATGGAGTCTGGGAGACAAGGGATCTGTGACACTATTCATATGGACTTTATTTAAGATCTCTTTATGAATGTTTTGAACCATCAGAGTGTGGGTGAACAGACTTTCAGTGGAGGGACAGAAAGCGTTCAGATTTCATTCAAAATATTATTTGTGTTTCGAAGATGAATGAAAGTCTTATGGGTTTGGAACAACTTGACAGTGAGCAACTAAAGACAGAATATTCATTTTTGACTGAAATAACCAATAATAGGGGTGCAACGATATGCTCAGGTCACGATATGGTACGGACTGTATCTCGATACTGGGTTCAATACGATACGTATCACGATATTTTGAACAGAATTTTAAAAATGAAACTGAAATTCAAATAACAGATTTATTTAAAAAACATAACACATTTCAATAACTTTCTTTGTTGTACATACAAGATCACATTTCAAGGTTTAATAAAAACTTTCTGTATTCAAATTAACAGCTGAATAGGTCTGTCTGTCACTGAAAACATGAACTTAGAATTAAGAAGCCTAAGACAGAACTTCTTAAAGCAAAGCATCACGAGCATCTTTTGCTCTTCCGTGAGCACAGCTGTTGCTGTGGCACTGCGGTGAAAGGAAGCCACGACTTTTCTCACGCGACCAAGCAAGATACTGACGCGAGAAACATTTAAACCTGCTTGCAAGATTCGATGTGTGCGCGAAACACTTACTGAACTAGGGAGCTGATTGAGACACACCCTTAATATGCGGTGACAACCCGGCTTCTCTCACTGCCACCTCCATGTTGCGTGCATTGTCAGTAACAACAGCAGTACTATGAGGAGCCCTTTAAAGCTCCCACTCTTGTATAGCCGCTTTTACAACTTTAGCTATGTTAGTTCCAGTGTGTGATTCAAAAAGCGGGCGAGTCTGAAGCATGAAACTTTCCATTTCCCACTCTGTGTTAATAACATGTGCCGTGAGGCCCGTGACTGTAATATAGCTAGTAATATAGCTATATTTGTGTTTTGTCTGTAATTTTGTCTGTATTTTTTTTTACTGTCGTAATGTCACGTTACTGGAAAACCAAAATGCTGCCAGACGTCGGACTTATAAGAAGATGGGGCATCTTCAATTTCAGTTTCAGCCGAACTCATGTTGCCCTACTAATGTTCAGTTCAAGAGATTTCTGCAACTGCGTTGAAAGCACACGCGACGCTGTTGCAGAGTAGGTCACGTCGGCAGCTCAACCAATAGGATTAGACTGCTGTCATATCGTAAAAGTATCGCCACCACTCTACGATGCATAACGTAACATTTTTGCATCGCGAAATATCGTACTGTGATATACAGTGGGTACGGAAAGTATTCAGACCCCCTTAATTTTTTCACTCTTTGTTATATTGCAGCCATTTGCTAAAATCATTTAAGTTCATTTTTTTTCCTCATTAATGTACACACAGCACCCCATATTGACAGAAAAACACAGAATTGTTGACATTTTTGCAGATTTATTAAAAAAGAAAAATTAAAATATCACATGGTCCTAAGTATTCAGACCCTTTGCTGTGACACTCATATATTTAACTCAGGTGCTCTCCATTTCTTCTGATCATCCTTGAGATGGTTCTACACCTTCATTTGAGTCCAGCTGTGTTTGATTATACTGATTGGACTTGATTAGGAAAGCCACACACCTGTGCATAAGACCTTACAGCTCACAGTGCATGTCAGAGCAAATGAGAATCATGAGGTCAAAGGAACTGCCTGAAGAGCTCAGAGACAGAATTGTGGCAAGGCACAGATCTGGCCAAGGTTACAAAAAAATTTCTGCTGCACTTAAGGTTCCTAAGAGCACAGTGGCCTCCATAATCCTTAAATGGAAGATGTTTGGGACGACCAGAACCCTTCCTAGAGCTGGCCGTCTGGCCAAACTGAGCTATCGGGGGAGAAGAGCCTTGGTGAGAGAGGTAAAGAAGAACCCAAAGATCACTGTGGCTGAGCTCCAGAGATGCAGTCGGGAGATGGGAGAAAGTTTTAGAGAGTCAACCATCACTGCAGCCCTCCACCAGTCGGGGCTTTATGGCAGAGTGGCCCGACGGAAGCCTCTCCTCAGTGCAAGACACATGAAAGCCCGGATGGAGTTTGCTAAAAAACACCTGAAGGACTCCAAGATGGTGAGAAATAAGATTCTCTGGTCTTATAAAACCAAGATAGAACTTTTTGGCCTTAATTCTAAGCGGTATGTGTGGAGAAAACCAGGCACTGCTCATCACCTGTCCAATACAGTCCCAACAGTGAAGCATGGTGGTGGCAGCATCATGCTGTGGGGGTGTTTTTCAGCTGCAGGGACAGGACGACTGGTTGCAATCGAGGGCAAGATGAATGCGGACAAGTACAGGGATATCCTGGACGAAAACCTTCTCCAGAGTGCTCAGGACCTCAGACTGTGCCGAAGGTTTACCTTCCAACAAGACAATGACCCTAAGTACACAGCTAAAATAACGGAGGAGTGGCTTCACAACAACTCCGTGACTGTTCTTGAATGGCCCAGCCAGAGCCCTGACTTAAACCCAATTGAGCATCTCTGGAGAGACCTAAAAATGGCTGTCCACCAACGTTTACCATCCAACCTGACAGAACTGGAGAGGATCTGCAAGGAGGAATGGCAGAGGATCCCCAAATCCAGGTGTGAAAAACTTGTTGCATCTTTCCCAAAAAGACTCATGGCTGTATTAGATCAAAAGGGTGCTTCTACTAAATACTGAGCAAAGGGTCTGAATACTAAGAACCATGTGATATTTCAGTTTTTCTTTTTTAATAAATCTGCAAAAATGTCAACAATTCTGTGTTTTTCTGTCAATATGGGGTGCTGTGTGTACATTAATGAGGAAAAAAATGAACTTAAATGATTTTAGCAAATGGATGCAATATAACAAAGAGTGAAAATTTTAAGGGGGTCTGAATACTTTCCGTACCCACTGTATATAGGGTTGTTCTGATTCCGATACTAGTATCGGAAAAACCACCGATACCACAAAAAAATTCTGGCATCGTATCGGCGAGTAATTAAACTCATGTACCGATCCGATACCATTTTCTTAAACAATACCTAGTTGTGCCAGCTATCTTTGCTTAACGCAGCAAATCGGAAATCAATTCTTCTTCGCGGCTCAGAATGCAAACACAGGAAGTTGTGCTGTGTTGCCACAAGCAACCACTGTTTAGAGCGAAGAAGAAGTGAAACGTGCTAGCGGTATGTCCGCTGTTTGGCAGTATTTCAGACTGGACCAACCAGCCAGTAAAACGGCGACATGTCTCATATGCAATGCTGCAATTTCGAGGGGTGGCACAAGTACTGGCAACTTTAACACAAGTAACTTAATAAAGCATTTGAAGACGCGTCACCCTGCGCAACACGATGGTTACAGAAAGGCTAGGACGGAGAAGGATGAGGCATGCCAGAATCAACAATCTTTGGAAGCTTCATTCAAACAAAGAGAAACGTTTTCAAAAGACACCCAACGAGCGATAAATATAACCAACAAAATTTAAAGTTTATTGTTCTGGATGACCAGCCGCTGTCAGTCGTCGAAAACTTTTAATTTTTATTTAACAAAATTGTTTCTGGACTTTAAGTTTTAAAGAGATTATTTTCTTATATAATTATATTCCTAGATTTATTTGTTGCACTGTTTTTATACAGTTATATTGTAAAACTAAAATATCTTTTTCAGTTTACAGTGTTAGATTTGTGGCTGCATTTTAAGTTATTTTTCACTTGAAATAAATAAATATTATAACTGACAAATGTATGTCAGATAATAAAAATACTCTAGTTCACTAGATGTATTTGTTCTTGTTATATTAAGGGATAAGTCTGAAACACACCATAAAATAAAAATAATTCTATCAAATCATACAGGGCTAGTAGTATATACAGCTGTATATACAGATACACACCCAGGTATCAGATCAGTACTCGGTATCGGCCGATACCCTAAACTCAGGTATCAGAATCGGTATCGGGAATGGAAAAGGGGTATCGGAACATCTCTAGATATATCGTTACACCCCTAACCGATAACGATTGATAATTGATGATAATAATATTGTGTCCAGGTTAAGTTCTTCAGTAATTTGTAATTTTGTTAAGCTCAGTAAGAGCGACCAAGTAATCAGTGTAGCTTGCAGCCCCCTCTGTTGATTAAAGTAGCGATACTGTATGTAGAATTCAAAAACCCCTGTTATTAGCGACACCTGTGGCCATTATGTGAACTGCAACCAGCAACTTATTGCTTGTGCTCGCACTCATGCACACCTAACGTACAAGAGACTAAACGTGATTCAAGAGCCCAATATAGTTACAGCGAAGTTCTTTTTTTGTTCTTCACTTAAAAGAAAAAGAAGTTGGAAATACCTTTGCAGCGATACACTTTTTAAAAAAACATCCTGACACCATCCACGCTGTGCTGTGCACTTTCCTCTCAATAACAAAATAAACACAACAGAAAAATGATAGCATGAGAAAACAGCAGTTAAGAAAGCATCTGATCATAGTGATTTGAATATGTTAGCACAAGCAATTCACCAGCCTCATGATGACAGATGAGGTAATTAAAATTGCACTGTTTGGTTATAAAGTTTGAGACTATAGACTATATAGATCTGGCTATGTCAGACTATAGTTTGAAATAATCCCTTTTCTTTACATAACACATTGTACAGAATGGCTCATTCAGCATTATTCTGAACATTGTATAAGCATTCATTTCATATGTGTCATTGAACGGAAGAGAGGCTCTTGGGAGCGCACGTAAATGTCACATCCTTTTGATTTTCCCAGCAAAAACGTCCTGAGGCATTCACATAAAAATACATGCTTTCATAGACAACCTAGGAAGTTGGGATTTCATTAGAAGCTGTTCACACATTGGCAATAAAAAAGGCAATTAATACATGAAAATTCTTGTTGCCTCTTTAAAATATTCCCTATACGGTCTGCTAACCAACAGGCTATGTTGGTCTGGCTTTTTTACATTTTTTACTCCAAAAACTAGGACTGCGTAAGAGGCTGACCTATAAAAATGCATAAGTTCTGCTGTAAACAGTCATAAACGGATACTTTTAGCAATTCACAGCACACTTATTACAGCGTCAATCCTCCCTGGAGCATCCTGGGGTTAAAGTGCTTTGCTCAGGGGTACAAATATGATAGTTCATAGCTTTCCCCTTCTGATTACCAACCTGAGATTTAACTACACCACAACCCACCCTAAATGCTGTCATTCCCATCAGTAATAAGGTTCATGTGTATCACCAGAGTACTGCTCCTCAGTAAAGCTGCTCATGTTCAGCTCTGCAGCAATGTAATCAGTCCTAATCCCATCTCTTAACACTATCTGCACTCGAGCTGCAGGCTTAAGCAGTCTTAACTGAAACTATATCAGTCTGATGTGGGATTTCAGGGACTGACAGGGGCTGAAGACCTGATCACACCTCAGGTTATTATTGCTGGTTTGAACACTTGCTCCCACTCCATTGAATGACTCAGGTCACAAGTTGTCATTGCTTGGTGGAAAGACAGTCTGTGGTCTAATTAAATTGTTCCCTTACCAAGAAACACTTGGTAAAACTGTTGTAGTGTCTAAATCTGTCAGTGGTATATGTCAAGGTGATCCTGCAGATGGCCACACACTAGAGATGCAACATAGGCCTGTGTATCTGTAAAATCATGCTGATAGTGTCAGATCACAGCATGTGAAATGAGCAAACCAGAGACATCATGCCTGTGCATGAGTGCTAGGTTAAAGGAAACATACTGATTTGACCTTTAACTAAAATGAATGTAAAGTTAAAGTTAGTCAGGGAGAACTGCAATGTTATGCAATGAGAACGGCAACTTATATAAAAACCAACACTGCTTCATCACTGGCTCACATGTGTTTTTGAATCTTTATTGTCCATAAATCTTTTTTTACTAAACTAAACATAATTTGTTTATTCAAATGATTTGTCCAATGTATTTGAGTTTTACTTTTGGCTAAAACTAAAAAAAGTCCATGCAAAAAAATAGATTTAAAAAAAAAGTATGGGCTAGATGCTGTAGTAACCACAAAAGCGAGATTCATCGATTTTGACCTGCTATAATGTATAATATTTTTGACCCATCTCAGCAGGCTTTTGCCACAGAAACAAAACAATTGGATTTCTGGAGTAATTAATAGTAACTTTTCCACACATTGTTTAGAATTCATCTTACTGGACACATAATTATTTCAAATTGAAGTAAGACATCACCAATGAAGGTAGACAAATGAAAATCCAATACTGTAAGTCAAAAACCAGACAAAAAACAAAGTCTAGGAAACTCAATATGAAAAGACTTTTCAATGATGAAACTGGTAGACAAAAGAATGACTGGTAACACTTTGCAATAAGGTTTCATTTGTTGACAAATTATTAACACCACAAGTGTGACTTTTCCATATTTTGTTGCATATTGACAAATTTATCCACAAATAATGTTTTTTTTTTTCAATCAAAATCTGAGGTGCATAAGCTCAGATCAATGAGGCCTATGATCAATCAGTTGCAAAAATAAATACAAAACTTGTCCTAATTGAAAGAAAACAAGTAAAACTAGTTTTGACCGGGAACACAAAAGGTGTTACAGTGTTTTCAACACAGCACAAGGGTTAATAATAAGCTATTGAAAGCTATGTTTACTCTAAATTAATAACAGGTCTTCATTACATGCATTCCTTGTCCCCAAATTCAGTAGACCAGTGATAATACCTCTTGTGGTGAGTTAATGACGTTACATATGTGACAATACAGTAGTTTATGTACATTTTTTAAATATATCGCTTTGTGAGAAGTACATTGCCATTCAAAAGTTTGAGGTCAATTAAATTAATTATATATAAAAAATATTTTTTTCTTTTAACAGAAATTACTACTTCAGTGAGGATGCTTTAAACTGATCAAAAGTAACAAAGTTGTTACAAAAAAATTATATTTCATATATATTTTGTTCTGTTGAACTTTCTATTTATCAAAGAATCCTGAAGAAAATGCATCGTTTATTAAGCAGCACAAATATTTTCAACATTGATAATAAAAAATGTTCCTCAGCATCAAATCAGCATTTTAGAATGATTTTTGAAAGGATCATGTGACACTGAAGACTGGAAATTTTAAAAATATTCCAAGTCAAGTCACCTTTATTTATATAGCGCTTTTTACAATGCAGATTGTGTCAAAGCAGCTTTACAATGATAGAGGGAACATCATTTTGGCTGTACAGCAGCTAGAAGAAAACGGTGTCACAATATTATTAAAATATTATTAATTCCACAATATCGTTTTTTTATCAAATACATATTATTTCTTTCACACTCATGAGTGACAATGGGATTTATTTAGATTATTCTGATAGGGAACCCAGCAATCAATTTGCAAAAAGTGTTATTATGAATTATTTTGTATTGTCTTGAATTGTGTTATAATCTAACAGTCTCTACAGCATGACAGCTTTAAAGATATAACAAACTGTAGAATATTAATCTTTTCTTTGCACCAGGGCTCAGAAAGAACCCAGTGTTTAAAAAAGTGTCAGCTGTTCTACAAGTGTGAGGTATTGAACAATATAAACAAAATAAATAATGTTCAGGGTGTTCTGGGATATCAGAGTGCCTGGATGTATTCTTAAAAGAATAGTTCCCCATTAAATGAATATTATGACATTATTTACTCACTCTTTTATTCCTCCAAACCCTCCAAATATGACTTTCTTTCTTCCATAGAGTAGATGCAGTGTGGTCAGTATTTTGTCTGCATGCCATAGCTCGAAAATATTAAATAAGCATGTTGGACATGAGCAGCTACTTTGAATTTTAAATCAGATTTTGTGAATTCCCATGTTTACAGTAAGTAGAAATGTGTGTGAAATGGACAACACAATGCAACAAATTATCTGTTTAACGAACCCCTTTCAAGGACCAGCTCAATTAGGATTTCATTTGTAGTGTAATTAGCTGTCATTTTTTCCGTTATTAGTTCCAAGGACAGGGTGTAATTAGGGGGCAGGGGAATTCCCATTCAGGCTTAACATATTTTAGGTTCAGTCCATAAGTGTGGCTGATTGTATTCCTTGTATTCCCTCAGGAAACTCCACTGCACGCGGAACTACATCCACATGCATCTGTTCGTGTCCTTTATTTTGAAAGCCATTGCTGTCTTCGTCAAAGATGCGGTGCTGTATGATGTTGTTCAAGAGTCTGACAACTGCTCCACTGGCTCTGTAAGTTCATTATTGCACAGTCTATTTATTTATTTTCTCATAGATCCCTCAGCAGTCTGCACTAGTTTCAGTTAGCAAATCATGTGAGATCCACATGCAGGAAGCCAAGTATTCATCTAGCATTGTTAGTAATCAGCATAAATATAGTATATCCCAACTGACCACGTTTACATTTTTTTCATACTCACGGGTCTCGTGGTGTGTTAACAGAAGTGTCTTGGGCCTCTCGACTGTTATGTCTGCTGCTAAACATCCATGGGCATAACTTCACACTCGCTGCTGAATTTACTGCTGTTGGTGACCTCTGTTTGAACCAGCTTGCTAAAATGCTTGTTCCAATCATTCTGGATGGCGTATACTCCCACTGTTATTGTTGTAGGCCCTCAAGCCAATTCAATTTCACAGATTTTTCTTTCACAACATTGCAAAATCACAAGATGTGATGTGAAATTTGGGTCATTTTTTAAACTGACACCATAGGGTATTTCTTTTGTGCTAGTTTTACACTACTGTGCTGACAAGCCGATGTATACTGGTTTGCTAGTGTCCCACTAAGCTTCTTGTCTAGTTTAACCAGTAACATTTCCAGAAACTCCACCAGGACTATAGCTGGTTGACTAGTCCCCAGACCAGCTATGTTTTGCTTAAACACCATACTAGCCCCAAACAACAAACCAACCAACAGAAATTTGTAAAAGCAGATGGGGGAAGTGACAAAATTAAAACTAAATAAGCGGGTAAAAGAGTGACAATGATAAAATGATCATTAGACCATGCATGTAAACTTGTAAAACTAGTAAAAATGCAAGTAAAAGAGTGACAGTTACAAAATTAACATTAGACCATGCAAGTAAAACAGCAAAACTGGTCAGATAAAAATTTTCATGTTTCCATCTAGACCTGCACCAGATCAGCTTAAACCAGTCTGGATCAATTCATGCTTGTTTTAGCTGTTTAGTTGAATATTCTAAAAAATGAGATGAATCAGTTTCACAATATTTAGCAGGGTTGTTGCAATCATCATCGCCTGACTGCAGGGGCGTGTTTAGGTTATTGGGGGCCCTAAGCAAATCTCCAGGAGGGGGCCCCAGCAAGCGTGTTCAGGGGCAGGGTTGAGGGGTCTGTAGTCTACTTTTTTGTAGTGAGTATACTGTGATTTTTCCCTTCCAGCCTCATACTCACCCGTCCCAGAGCAACACCCCATAAGCACCACCACACTCACTAAATGCATAGAATGCATCTGATCTAGGCTACATGTAATTCTGAAACAATGCTTGTGTGTGTGTTATCAACATGTCAATTTATTATAAGCAACACAAGACTTTAACAGCCAATGACATTTACAGCTGGAGAGACTGGACTGATTGTCTACTGTTTAGTGCCAGTTAAGATCTACAGCATTAGATGTTATATGAAAATGGTCCCTGGATCATAGGTTTTATCATCTGGCAATTTTCAATGCACATTTAAGAGTGCAAGTTGCAACTATTATTAACAATGGAAAGATGAGGCTTATCAGTATGTCACAATATCACCCTGTTTGGACTCTGTTTGCACCGTTTCCTGCCATCATCATAGTTATGCATTTCGATTCACAAGCTTGCAATTCGAGTCAATCAGTTATTTTGGATATACTGTATAGCAATACATGGCAAATGTTCTCAAGAAAAAAAAATCAACTAATTCTGTATAATACACATTACATCAGTTGGTACTACATTAATATTCAATATAATATCGTTAAAACGAACCAATTTGTTTACAAACTTAAATTACACTTAAGGACATTTTTATAATAATACAGTTATAATAGGCCTAACTTTAAAATTATTTCTACTCCAATTTGTTTTTTTAAATATAGAACAATTAAATGGTGGCTGTCAACTTGACGGATTTATTCAAACATGCATTATATAGGTGATTAAAAAATTATAATTAATATGTAATATGGTGCATATATTTAGCTAAATGCTCCTCTCTAGAGTTAATTTTTCTAGCTGAATATGCTTGTTCTGAGGTAAATGTGACGTTACGTTTGTCTTTTTTATTACTGTCTTTCCGCGGTTGAACACTGAGTAAGTGATTACATGAGACATGATATGGATTTTGGTAAGTTGTTCTGTATCTTTTAACATACCTTTAGGTGTTCATTCATGTTTATTTCGTGCTATAACTGGTATTAAAGCATAGGAGAGGATCTGTTCATGTGTGCGTCAGGCTGCCGCTTCTCTTTAACTGTGGCTACAGCGATCTGTCACGACACATTAAAGAGCGCCAGATCCGTATCCTCTCGCTTTTTTAAGTGGATATCCGGAAATTCTTTACCTTTCCTAGTGGGTATAAGGCATATACCTGCGTATCACGTAGACTACACCACTGGGGGGATCTTCCTAGGGAGAAATCGCGGGGCCCTACGCAATTGCATGCTTTGTGTGGTGGGTAAAGACGCTACTGCCTGACTGCTAGTAATAGTGAAGGACATTTTCTCAGATGACTCAGCTGTTGAGTTGACTATTGATTGAACTTGACAAAGGAGGATAAACCTCTCAATAAATGTGGCTTCTTATCACAATGTATAGAGTGAGTGTGCTTCTAAAGCAGGGGTCTCAAACTCAAATTGGCTGGGGGCCATTGCTGTGATTGACACCTCATTGGAGGGCCATTTTAACATTCAAGCACAAGAAAGCGCAAAATTTCAGAAAATGTACTTTCCTTTGCATTATTTCTCATGTACTTCAAATTTCATTACTAAAATATTTTTGTCATACTTAACAAAAAATGTAAACAGCAGTGTCTCTATCATTGTTACATACACTATTAGTTTTTAACAGTTAGTGCAAATATTTTCCCTTACTTTATTTTAGCTTAAATAACAACAAAATCTTGCACTGAACAACACTGTACTGAACAAATGCAATCCCTGAATACATTTGTGCACTATTCTATTTCTTGCCAGAAACCTGGCAGCACTACTGCTCACACAGCTGAGCTACATTTGTCCAATTTTGAGCATCGGTAGCGTTTATTGGTAGCATCGGACGTGTTTCGGTGGTTTAAATCGACGCTCGCGACTTGCAAGAGTGCTTTTACTCTAGGCAAGCACTCTTACAATAGAACCGACGTGGTCGCGGACTCGCCTGCGGTGCGGCGCGCAAATTTTTTCAGGCGCGCCTATGCCGTGGCGAGATGAAAACATCTTAACTTTTCAGAATGCCGAACAGTTGATCATAGCTGTACAGAGCGGGTTTTTATTTCTCATCTCCATAAATATATCTAGTAGTAGAGCTAATGCAAGAACTAGAAATCAATTTATCCTTTGCTGAAACTTAGCATAGCAACGACAGACGCCACGGGAGCGAAAGCGCTTTGGAAAGAGAGAAAGTGACGCGATATGTGAACGGCGACGTTTTCTTTGCATATCAGACAGGTAGCGTTTCCATTAAACTCCACAAATAAAATACTGCAATGTCCATCTTTCTTGAAACTGTCTGTGTTCCTCATCCACTTTCCTTTTTGGTTTGGAAAAAAACTTCTTTTTTTTCGCACTTTGCAGCCAAACAACAAATAAACTATGAAAGCCCCGAACCAGCTCTCTCCTTATCAAAATTTTTTATAGAATCATGTCATTCTTTTGAATATGGAATAGGGTATGAGACAACTAGAGAATAATAATAATAATTTAGCGGGCCGGATTATGTTTTATTTTTGAGATCAGTTGCGGGCCGGGTGGAGGGGGAAGGGGGGCCATAAATGAGCAGATTGAGACCACTGTTCTAAAGTAAAGTGCCCTGCTGTAACACGTTTCCAGTTTTCAGATCTGGTCTCTCTCAATGTCTGCAGTTTGAGCAGGAATTTACAATAGATCAAGGCCGTCTGTGAGATCTTCAGATGTATGATTCTCTTTCAAACTGAGCATTTGACTTTTAAGGCAAGTGGATTTTAAATGCAAAATGCTTTTTACAACTATGATTGTAGGCAGAAAAAGGTCTGAAATGGTCTGAAACGGTCTGAAACACTGTGGCAGAAAGGATGCACATGTTTAAATGTAGACAGTCCAATCGAGTTGCTCTATTCACGGGTCATTTGCTGAAAATTCATGTCGCTCCAGGCTTTTTCTGTGGAACAAAATGTCAAATGAAAATGTCTATGAAAACTGGTTCTACCTCAGAATTTACAATAAAAAATAGTCACAAAAACTTCTACCATATTCTTATTTTGGTGCCAAAACAAATGAATAGCCATCTCTTGACATAAATTGCAAAAGCCACAGTTTACATCTGTATCTACGATTCATAGTGATCACTGGCTGTCAGTTTTTACATCAATTTGCTAGGCTGAAATTTGAATCCATGTTTTTTTTCACCCATTACATAGCCTATATATACCAAAGCTTACATTCTTATAAAGAACTACTAAGCACTGCCCCTCAAAACACCTTACATCATTCATCTGCATAAAAAAATATTACTAATCTACTGTGGAATCATTGAAATATTCACAGCTAGGTTATGTGTCAAGCTGACTTATTAACGTTATTCTCACCTTTAAATAACAGTAGGCCCATGGGGAATGGCAGAATGACTGATTGCCATGAAAACAGTGTTACAAATAAAATTAGTCGTAGTGGTTTTATGTATGATACATAATAAATGCATTATAAAAAGCAGTTGAGAGGTCCGGCTCAGCAGAAGGTGTTTGTTAGCCATTTGTGTAGTTGAGCCTGCAGCGAAAGCTTTCTATCTATTTCAGGGCCATGTGCCCTGAGCAAGAGGCTGCAGCTCTCAGAGTAATTTGGGATGATTTGTGTGCATTAGAACTATGAGCCGGATCCATTCATCCTGCGCTGCCTCATTTTACAAGCCCAAAAGGAGAAAGCATCATTCAGAGCCTTCTGCTGTCTAAACTGTCAATTGCTTCATCCACCCAATTCTTTTCTTTTGCCTGTAAGGCAGGAGCTCTCATTTTGAGAGTGTTGCAGAGAGGAACAGAATTTAAGATGTGTTAATCTTTCTATGTTCCTCAGATCACAGAGCTCAAAGAAGTATTTTTAGAAAGACTGAGAGTTTTATTGTTTTGTACAAAACTATATATTTTCAAAATCAAGGTGGGTGTCAGAACTCAACCATTAAGTAATAGTCCATTAAACAGGCAGAAGGTCAGAGCACAGTAAATCAGTCCAAACAAACAAACAAGACCAGAGGGCAAGACAGGAAAAAACTGGATACGAGCAGATATCAAAGACCAGGAACATAGAAACAGGGAAAATTCTCAGTAATGCTGTGAACCATGAGACAAGACTTTGCAAAAAGACAAACAATAGAACAAGGTTATAAGGAGAGAGACACATGAATAACGAGGTAATGGGAAACAGCTGCACATGATTACACAGATGACAGACAAAGCATTGTGGGAAACTGAGTCAATGATGTGTGTATTGTCAGTGGCAGCTGGCAGGTGTGACATAAACAGTCAGTAATAAAATAAGAACAAATAATCAAATTATAAGCAATAGCACATATAAATACAATAGAACAAAGATACAAATGAAATAAACAGTGCTTTTCAGGTTTTTCAGTCCGGTCTAACAAGTTCCCTTTCGTGTCTTGCGCCTAAATATTTAAATTGGCAAGGCTCAAACTTTCATGGCGATGCAACAGTGGCCCGTCAACTGTTCCAAGCGTTGTTCACATTTGTTCACGCTCATGTTCTCACAACATTGCATTGTTAGAATTCATAAAAATGTTACCGGCCAACTGGAGATTGACACCATTTCATATACTCGCCAATCGCCAATTTTTACTTGCATTTGGCGCTTGGTGAGTGTTCATTTTAGGCCCTGTATGTATGTATGTATGTATGTATTATTTAATTTATTTAAAATATTTTCTTAAGTTATCTTTAAACACAATACAAATACAATTATTATTCTTGAACACACTGTCTAGGTTTGAAGTTGTTAAGATTTTAAAATGTTTTTGAAAAAAGTGTCCTGTTCTCACCTAGGTTGCATTTATTTGATAAAAATACAGTAAAACATTAATATTGTGAAATATTATTACAATTTAAATATATTTATTTAAAATGTAATTTATTCCTGTGATGGCAAAGCTGAATCTTCAGCATCATTACTCCAGTTTTCAGTGTCACATGATCCTTCAGAAATCATTCTAATATGCTGATTTGCTTCTTAAGAAACATTTCTTAACAATGTTGAAAATTCTGTTGCTTAATATTTTTGTGAAAACCGTGATCAATGAAGTTCAAATGAACAGCATTTATTTGAAATAGACATCTTTTTTGTAATATTATAAATGACTGCTGTTACTTTTAATAAATTGAATGCATCCTCTTCTTTTTAAAAAAGAAAAAACTTTTACTGACCCCAAACTTTTGATCAGTAGTGTATGTACATTGCAAGGAAAGAAAAATTAACATTTTAGCTTTTTTTATGAAGGTACTACTTAAATATTTGGTTATTTCTTACCTTCAAAATATTTTTCCCTCTCTCCTCCTTTGCGACTCCAGTTTGATACTCCATGAACTAACCATCTTGCACATCCCTATAGTTTATTGTAGTTTCATTGATATGAACATCACAGATCATTAACTGTGTTCAAACAGTTGTATAGCACCACATCTAGAGGCCTCAACAACATAGTTTTGTTTATATCGAACAGTCAAAAGTTAGGAGTCATTATTAATTCATTCTGCTCTTGAGCATGAGGACATGGCATTTTCAGCGTGATGCTTTATCTTCGCCCTGTTTTTTCTTTTTGCCTTCAACCACTTACACCCTCCTGTCTGATTTCATTCCATTGTGTTTGTCTCACAGTTATTTGTTTATAGTCTTCCTGCAGTCTGCCTGCCATGTCTCACTGTCTTCCCGTAACAAATCCTCTCTACCTCCCACCGGTTCTACCCAAACAGAACCACTGCTTTCAGGAACCCAAAAAAAGGGGAGCACTAGCTAGGCAATACATGACTTACATAATTACCTACAGAGATTACGGTTTGTAATTTGAGGAATTACAAATATAATTTTATTTTTCCCTGTGTACGTTTTTGCTAACTTAAAAATGGTCCTTTTAATTACTGTTCAATGAAGGGTACCTTGGGGGAAAGCAGTAGTCGCACTGCGTACTTTTTTGTATCATCGTGGTAAATATCAGGATGCACCTACTCCGCTAAAAGATGAGCACTCAAGGGTGTGAATGACTTCTTCAAAGCCATTTTCATTTCCTCTGTCTCTGATTTTCAGGTTGGCTGCAAAGCTGTGATTATCTTTTTCCAGTATTGCATTATGGCAAGCTTCTTCTGGCTCCTTGTGGAAGGTCTGTATCTTCATGCTCTGTTGGCCGTCTCTTTCTTCTCAGAGAGGAAGTACTTCTGGTGGTATATTCTGATTGGTTGGGGTAGGTGTCATAATATTTATGTGCATCTTATGTTAACCTTTGATATACTCATTATGTCAGTGAAGCGACTGACTCAAATACGCTCTCATTTTACCTCGCTGCAGGAGGCCCAATGATTTTCATCATGGCTTGGAGCTTTGCCAAGGCTTACTTCAATGATTTGGGGTAAGGTAAACGATTCAGTCAAAGGCTTAAATGATTTGATGTAAAAATCAAGACATAAAATAATGCAAGCAAAATTGTATACATGACATTTGTATGTCGTTTTTTTTTCTTTTTCAGATGTTGGGATATAATTGAAAATTCCGACTCATTCTGGTGGATTATCAAAACCCCGATATTAGCTTCAATTCTGGTGAGATGCCCTTTGTCTCCTACAGTATCTGACATGACATGTATTTTATATTTTTGTGCTTTTATATATTTGTATATTTTAAATATTAGTTATTTTTAGATTTTGCTTTCTCGCTTTAATGTTTTTCATTCTTTAGTATTTTATATATTTTAGTGCGTTCTTTTTAATTATTTTATTTTTATATTTTTACATTTATATTTAGATATTTTATTTGTATATTTTCATTCTTTTGTATTTTATATACTTTTAGTGCATTTTTTTTTCTATAATTTTATTTTAATGCTTTTATTTTTATATTTTCTATATATTTTAATAAATATTCATTCTTTCATATTTTATATAGTAATTTTTTAATATATTATTTTATTTTTATATATTTTTATCCATTGGTATTTTTTTATATTTTGTCAAGTTTTTGCTTTCTCCTGAAAGTAAGGGCACATTTTCCTGATCTTTATTATGTTCCTACAAATCCATGGGTAATCTGGCTCCACATAATTAATATAATTTCCCCTGTGATAATTACTGAAAGCTCTCAGATTACAAAAAGTGATTAGATACACATCTGTGAGCAAGCTCCTAATAATTATTGTGAAAACTTCATAGCAATCAATCTCTCGTTTTTTTCTCTCTCTCAGTTTTGCTGCTTGTTTATACCCTTACAATATGATGATTTGCCTTAGTCCTGAGTGTTAAGATTTAAGTAACACACAAAATGTGTTGACGTATGTGTCAGGCAATGTTTCCGTCCAGGGATTTACATTATACGTGAAATATCAATAAGGGCTTAAAAGTGTGAAAAACATTCTTAAAAGCCCTTCTTGTCTTTTCTTTTAAGAGATTTAAGGGAAAGAGAGAAGCAACTAAGAGAGAGAATGAAAGAGAGAGATCCGTCACTCTAATCGAATGTTTATGTCGATTTATTTATAGTCTCTGGGTTTTGCTGGAATACTGAAGCACTTCTTGTCTTTCTCCACTCAGACATGCCTATTGCACAGTTACTGCTTGTTTTTGCTGGTCACAAAGTAAACAGTCTTAATACAGTCTATCTTGTCTACTTAGAGTTAATGTTGTCTATCTCGCTGGCAACTTAAGGAGGTAGTTTTGTTCTGTACCTTTGCTAATAGACGTCATTCCCTGCTTTCTTCGAGAAGCAATAATAATCACTGTGATTCAGGACCATTGACTTTATGACCCCTCAGTGATTTCAGGAATCTTTGCTGAATCACGACACGAAGCTGTTCAAAATAACAACACCCACTATTTTGTTATTCTGTTTTTCCACCGACAACAGATGAACTTTATCCTGTTCATTTGTATCATCCGGATACTGCGGCAGAAGATCAACTGTCCTGACATTGGGAGAAATGAATCAAACCAATATTCGTAAGTATTTTGGAGTTTTTGCATTAAAATAAGATTCATTTTGTAATTTGTTCTCTTAATGCTGCCTTCACGTGCTCTCGGAATTATCACAAATATGAGTTTCCTAAATAAAAATTTCACATGAACACCCTTTCATGTGAAACTTGAATGCGATGAGCTCATAATCACGACTTCAGAAGTGAGAATTATCAAATTTCCGATAGCACGTGAAGGCAGCATTAATCTCCTCACCCTGCTGAGAAGACCAGCTTGAAATTTAAAGGGATAGTTCACACAAAATGAAAATTCTGTCATCATTTACTCACCCTCACGTCATTCAGAGCCATTTGACTTTCTTCTGTGAAACACAAAAGGAGATGTTAGGCAGGATGTTAGTCTGGTGTGAGACATCTTGACAAATGTGAATGAGATTCGAGAACTGCAGCAAAGGTGAAGATTACCTGTGAATAGCGACTTAAATTTCAGTCTTCAGTCCTTACGGCTGTAGTATGACTTCAGAATATATGGAATATAGGAAATGAGTCATATGACTACACTGTAAAGAAAAATAAAAAGTTGAGAAAACTTAAAAGTTTAAGGCAACAAACTTCAGCACATTTTTTTAGTTTTCTCAACTTCTTGTATTCAGTTTATATAACAAAAAACTCAAAAATCTCCTACAAAAACAAGTTGAGAACTCAAAAATCTGCTGAAGTTTGTTGCCTTAAAGGGCACCTATTATGCAAAATTCACTTTTACATGGTGTTTGACCATAAATGTGTGTTGGCAGTGTGTGAGCAAAACCACCCTAGAATGAGAAAAATCCACCCAGTGGTTTTTTTACAATCTCAATTATTCATAAGCACTGTCTCAGAACACCCTGTTCTAAGATTGCTCTCACTGTGACGTAGAATTGCGCTAAGCCCCACCCACGTGGTTTGATTGACAATCTGGTTTTGGCATAGACCCCGTCCTCGGTGATCTGTCAACCATCCTCCATTGTTTCAACGACAGCCGGTAATGTCTCCTAAGAAACATAAGTGTTCTGTTGTGGGATGTAATAATGAACATAGTAGTTTTCACTTACTTCCGACATCAGAGCCACTGAAAACGCAGTGGATGGATTTTATTTACGAAGGAAAGGCGCCACTCAAAATTCCAAAATACGTTTATGTTTGCGCGAATCATTTTTTGACTGACTGTTTTGAGAACGAGGGTCAATTCAAAGCAGGTCTTGCTTCAAAGTTAATCCTCAAGTATGGATCGTTGCCTACTGTTCGTGATCCAACGTCACCTCCAGAAGAAGTAAGTGTATTTAATGTTTTTTGAGCAAATAGTCATTTCAGTCGATGTCAGCCAATTCAATAACAAATGCGTCTAAAGTTGTTGTCGTCGTCGTAGAATGTCTGTGTATATAATTTAAACCTTGTTTGTATAGTGTGTATCCATACGTATATATATATATTTTTTAAAGATATTGTATTAAAAACTGTGTATGTTTTCTGTAAAGACAGATTCCGGTTCAAACATGTACGGCTGAATGCCATACAGCGGGTCTCTCACTCTCAGCCATTCTGCTTCTACCGACTGTTTATTGCCATAGGTATGCAAGTTACGCCCTCATCCAAAGGCAGGGCGGGGATATGCAGCTCATTTATATTTAAGGTGGTACACACCAAAACAGCTCTTTTTAAAACAGGCCCCAAAAATGACATTTTCAAATGGTTATAATAAATTAACTGTGGGGGTATTTTGTGCTGAAACTTCACAAATACATTCTGGGGACACCCAAGACCAATATTACATCTTGTAAAAAGGGGCATAATAGGTGCCCTTTAAACTTTTGTTTTCTCAACTTTTGATTTTTTACAGTGTACTTTTACTTTATATTTTTGTTATCCGTTTTGAAGCTTGAAAATGAGTAAATCATGATCGAATATTCATTTTTGGGGAAACTATCCCTTTAAATGCTGGATAAGATTGGTTAAAGTGGCTAAGTGCTGGTCTAGCTGGTAGACCAGCCTAAGGGTGACCAGCAAAACCAGCAGAAAACAAAAGCCGATTGGCCACAAGAGTCTTGTTGTTTAAGATATGAAGTCTGATGAGGACATCAGCTTCTAAAGCACAACTTCTGCTGTAGACCAGCTATTCTGGTCTTTTTGGCTGGGTGAGGATGGGAGGTACATGAGAAACATTTTAGTTTATGTAATTTTAACACAGGCATAAAATATGGGGATATTTTAGCTGGTCTCTCAAGCAGCGAGTGAGAACCGGCTGCACTGCAATCTCATCATCTAAAATGTCACTGGCTCTCTCCGCCATTGTTCGGATGATTTAATGTCCTTTGTCCTTGAGTAGCTCTGCACTATGCAGTTCGCACAAAACAAGACTCATTTCTTAAGCACCTCCAATTTTCTACCCAGCATCACTAATGTTGTTATTCCAAAAGTATGCTTTTCGATATTACCTCGTAATAATATCATTCTCAGCCCCACGCTGAGTGCAGGTTATGAATGACACCATAGTATCGCAATAAAGCTATTTGTTATGTGTTTTTCCCTTCTTTTCTATAGGAGGCTGGCAAAATCCACACTTTTGTTGATTCCACTCTTTGGGATAAACTTCATCATATTCGCTTTCATTCCTGAGAACATAAAAACTGAACTAAGGCTTGTGTTTGACCTCATTCTTGGGTCATTTCAGGTACGTCTGAGGATTTAATCACTCAAACTAGCTGTAAAAACAAAACGTAGAGCCCAAATATCAATAGTCCCAAGTGACAGGAAATGCTCTCAGGCTAATGGTAGGACTGTTGTTCAGATAGCAGAATAGTTTAATGATGTCTGGTAGAACTGCTCAGGGGTCCTCAAACTGTCTCCAAAGAGAATCTCTGTCTCACAGACTTTAGCTATTGGCTGTTGTTGTTTTTTAATGGCATAATTGGGTGTTTCTTCAACTGTGGGCTCTTTTTACCCTGCAGATGTTTAGAAAATAAACGCTTTTAAAAACACTTTTCACACTCATTAGTTTATTTGTTTTAATTTAAGATCATGGACATTTCCACCACATATCAAATGATGTAATGTGTTTAATGACATTCTGTGTTCGAAATTATGGTGGTGGAAGATTGCCAAAAAATAAAAAAGTTTGACTCCTTTGTCTTAGCAAGGCAGTTTATGCTGGCTTATTTTTTGTATCCTAAATACATATACATAAATACAGCTTGATTAGAAATGACAATCTTTTTTATTAATTTTATTTTATGATAATTTTTGATTCTCATTAAACTTTTCAGGGTAAACAAAATGCCACAGCTGTTGTCAGTTTTATTTAAATCATTTTTATACAATAAATATTAAAATTATTTATGTTTATTTAATTTTTTGTTAAGATAATCTTAGCTTAGTTTATTGTTTTTGCTTTTTGATATATATAATTTTAATATTGTCAAGCCTGAGTAAAACAATAAAATCTTAAAAAACAAATTTGGAGAAAAAGAAATGATGAAGGCATGGTAAAAAGTTTTCAAATGTGACCTTCATAATAAAAAACAAAACAAAACAAAAACTGTTAGTTTTAATAAAAATAAGCTCTGGGGACAAAAAAAATACCCCAATTATAAGTTTCTTAGGCAGAGCCACCAGAGTGACTAGCATGAATTCAAGAAGGATCTGCCCTGCTTGGTTAAATATACTTTTGTCTGCTTCAGGAGGACTCACCAACCTATATTTTAAGTCCACAGTCATAGACAGTCTGGTGGGAATCTCTAGACATTTAGCACATTGTCATTCATGTGTGTAATGCTTTGAATGAATAGCCTTGCAATGCCTACACTGTACCTTCAGTGACGTATGAGTAAGATGTTTTTACTTGTTTTAACAGGGTTTTGTGGTAGCTGTACTCTACTGTTTTCTGAATGGAGAGGTAAGACATGATGGATGGATGGATGGATGGATGGAATGTTTTAGGTGAATTAATTCACAACTGATCAGAAGGCACTTTCTATATTCAAGTTTTATTCAATTTCTCTAAAGCTAAAACCCTGGAAGCCTGTAATTGGCTTATATTCTGTTAGCTCACATAGGCTGTAAATAGCTCTAGATGTACTGGCAGAAGTGGCCTATTACTTTGATATATGCATTGATGTTCATAGCGTCTTGGGGTTTCTTGCTTGTACAGATTAAATAAAAGGGTCACGGGTGCAGGCTCTAGCACCAGGTGCATTAGAATAATTTGAAGTGTTTGTGCACCACAGATAAAGTTTAGCAGCTATTGCACAAACGTACACTGCTTTCTATGTGTAAAATAACTGTTTTACCTTAAAACCAATCCAGGCTCATTGGAAATATGTGACTGGCTACTTTTCTAGAAAACCTAAAATACACTGCTCAGGGTACATTTTGTCATACATTTTCAGGTGAAATGAACATTGGAGGCAGTAAAACACCAACAATTTTTCTTCCTTTTCACACAAATTATGATTAAGGGGCAGATTATTGATCAATAAAGATTTATTTATGCATGGTTCCTTGCACAATACTGTTATGAATTCAAAACACTTTTACAATAGTGCATGATTTGTAAACTTGCAAAAAAAGGCATTTTCAACTCGTTTTAATGTGAGGTTTTGTTTTGATTTCGTACAAAACTGTAGAGCATGACTGCATTTTATCCATCACCAATTGATTGGATTGGATCTTGTCTGTCTCTCAGGTCCAAGCTGAAATCAAAAGGAAATGGAGACGATGGCACCTTGAAAGATTTCTGGGTCCCGACACCAAATACCAGCACCCGTCTATGGGCAGCAACGGCAACAACTTCAGCACGCAGATCTCCATGTTGACTCGCTGCAGCCCCAAGACTCGTCGTGCCTCTGCGTGTCAGGATGAAACGTCCATCACAATCTAACCTATCATCTACAATGACGTGGTATTGTCACACCAGAATGAGACTGTGAGAGGCCATGACGATGTTCCGGTACTGAAATAGTTCTGAATTTCAGTTACTACATATAATTCTTTGGAGGTATGAGCTACTAAACCTTACATTTTTGCTGAATATAGCGCAGTTTGATGCCATAGAAGTCATTGACGAGGTTCTTGTATGAAAAACTCAATATCAGATCACCTTCTGCAAAACACAAAACCTGTAAATAAAGCCACGGTGATCTTTTGGAGAGCAGAGATATTGTAGTTCTAGACTTTTTCAGTAATTTTGCACCGACTCGGCTCAGCAAGGACACAGATGCAACAGCATCATCAAGAATGAATGATGATTCGTTGTAGGAAAAAGAGGTTAGGGATTCTCTACCTGGACTGCTCTTATATATTTTTGCTAATTAGGTGAGTTAAAAAAAACAAAAAAAAACAAAAAGGCAACCAAAAGTGGATTGTTGAATATCCAATATATGGAGATACACTGTAGAGACCAAATGTGATGTTTCTTTGAAACATGTCGTTCATAATTTTTTTGACGATGTTTTCAGATCTGTGTGTGTGTGTAGGCACGTTTGGAAGCCGAATGCCCTTCTCTGCACTATCATTCCAGATCAGTCATCCCAGCAGTGTCAACATTCAGTGTGCATGCTTGTTTTACTGTCATTGTGCCACATATCGCAGTGACATGATGGTTTTATGGTCTAATGACAAATCCTTTTGTGCAAAGAACAAATTATCCATTGTGACATCAATGTTCCTGCCAAGGACGGTACTGTTGGAGCTTGATAAAACTGTCATGGACTTTGACAATGCTTATTATTAATCTTAATGAATAATACACGTCGACCAATTCATGCTAACAATGGAAGTGGTACTTGAGTGCATTGTAAGTCTTTGCACTAATATTATTGGTGTGGCATCTGTAAACTTAACATCTCCATTGTACTGTGACACAAAATAGATTTTCATGTCCTTTCAGTGCTTGTTCAACTAGAAGGATTTTGGTGTTTTTGTACAAGCTAAATGGAAATGAAAAAAGCAGGCCGTACTGTCACACCAATGCTCTTGTCTCACAGTTTTTATTCATTGGGATGGACTTGCAGCCAGATCAAGGCCTGTGAAGTTCCGGAAAGCGACTCAAACTGGGTCATGCCACATCAAGGTGTGGATTGTGGTCTCTCTTGTTTTTGTTTCCAGTGGAGTGTAAAATAATTATGTACAGTCACATCTGATAATATATAAAGGGAATGTACAGTAAATTAATTTTAATGCTACAGATGGGGCGTCTCGCAAAGGTTGTAATAAAATATATGTGTTTAAGCCTCAAATCACTGCCCAACATTGTTCGATTACTTAATTTTTTAAATGTTAAATGTGTGATTAGCCAGATTACCTCTCATCTGTCACAATAAAGAATGTATATTCTTATAAAAATATGTTGAAGTTGAATAAAATCAAATTTTCAATATATAAAAGATCAAACATCACTTTAAGTTAGCTGGCTTTGTGAACTTTATATAAGTGCTTAGGGAAAGGTGCCTATTTTATTGTTGCGCTGTACAGGCTGTGTCTGGTTTTGGAATGATGTGTACATACACTGGTTGTTGTAGATTAATTTGGTGAAACTTAATATGGCAGCACACGGCAGAAGAACTGGATGTTGTGTATATTAACTGTGTATTTGTGCTGTGAAAGTGAGTAATATTTGTCCATACCGCATGCTATACAGGAAACATACGGTACATTTCAAATAAGAAATTCACAACAAGCATGACCCAAATTCTTTACAGTCATGTGTACATATACTGAATATTTTTGTATACACATTTAAACAAGCTTGATACATGGTATATGTATTTTTGTAACATTTGGGACCATTTTCCATTGTTGTTTTAATGTTCACAATCAACGATTTTAAATAAACAACTTAAGCTGTACATTTGCATTGCAATTTTGTGACAGCATATAGACCTTATGTGCCAGAGAAACAAGCGCGCAGCCATCTTTAGAATTTTGTCTTTGAACTTCCGTTTTTGCGGTAGCTCTGTATATTTATGGCATCGCTGTCAAAGAGTAATTAGCGGGTGAAGTGGATTTGCTTATTGTAGAGTTAATGAAAGTTATCATGAGCATTGTAATGTTTGAAGTGGATGTCATAACAAATGTCAGTAGACCAGAAAGTTTTTAAAACGAGCAGTTAATTCATAAATCCGTATGATCTTACCTTCATGCTGATACAAACCGGAAGACAGAAAACAACGAGCGCAGCACAGAATAGGGGCAGGGCTACATAAGGTATATATTTGAAGTCTGCATGGAATCAAAATTGACCCTATTTACTTTGTTAGCACACATTATTAATCTTGTGGTGAACAATTAATCTGTGCAAGTTAATCCAGAGAAAGGATTATCTTTGTTTTCATATCCTAAAAATGGTGTTGAATTAGCTGAAATGTCTTTTTGTTGTTGTTGTTGTTTTGTTAAAGAGGACCTATAATGCCCCCTTTACAAGATGTAGTATAAGTCTCTGGAGTCCCCAGAATGTGTCTGTGAAGTTTCAGTTCAAAATATCCCACAGATCATTTATTATAGCTTGTCAAATTTGCCCCTATTTGGGTGTGAGCAAAAACATGCCGTTTTGTTTGGCTCTTTAAATGCAAATGAGCTGCTGCTCCTGGTCCCCTTTACAGAAGAGGGTGGAGCTTTAACAGCTCGTGCTTTGGTTGCTCAACAAAAACAAAGCTGGAGAATCTCACGCAGCCAAAATGACGATTGTCAATAACGGTGTTCAGCCTTACATTGTTCAAATCGGAGTCGGACACTGATGGAGAGGTAGTTACAACTTTTGGAGTGCAACTGGACGTTTCTGAATGGTTAGTGGATAAATTTATGTTGTTGCTGTGGAGTTGATTCAGCTCATCGACTAGCATATGCCATCATGTTAGTCTTTTGTGCAAATCCAGCATTGAACTGACCTTCGTTTTTGAAGCAGTCCGACGTAAAATGACGGCATGGTAACAACACTCTACTACAACAACTCTTCCTCTTCTCTAAAGCAGCCCAACATGGCCTCACCCCCTTTGTTGCGTGTTCCTAGGGGCAGGGTTTATGTAAATTTGGGGTTTGTGACCAACCCAGGAAGAAGCTTGTTGTAGTCCTTAAAAAAACGATTTCTGTAAAAGAAAATATCTCACTTTGCATTGAACTTTGAGCATCATAACTTTGTAGATGTTGTTTATGCTCAAACTGCAACATTACACACTAACTAAAGTTTAAAAAGTGAAATCATAATCAAGGACCCCTTTAAAATACTTCTATACCAGTTGAATATGCAGAATCGGATATAAGCCATTTGTAAATTGATTTCACCAAAAAGTGTGAACACTAGCTCTGTTTCAGCATTCCAACCATTGCGTCAACAAATGATGTGAGTTTGTGGGCGGGGCTCTCTGTATATCTGACCAATAGCAGACAGTGAGAGTTCAGGGAAACCTGTTTGAAAATACTATTTTTCTACCAAGTAACATGGATTTGTGAAAAAATATTATAGAGACGCTCTGACTTTGACATTAATAATGAAAGATATGTTATTTTTTCCCTTTAAAAGTTTATTTATTTTGCTATTCTGGCTATGATTATAAGTTAGTTGCATTTTCTTATTTGATTTTAGCATTGTTTTTCCAGACCTGTGACAACTCCAGTTTTGAGTTCTTTGGGTCATTGAAGTTTAAAGACTTTTAAAGTGCATGTCGTAAACCACATTAACTTGTTTACATTGGTTGTTTCCTCGTGTTTTTGCAGATTATAATTATCATTGAAACCCCAAAGCGAGGGTTGAAGAGTTGAATAGCAGGGACAAAAGAGAAACCTTAATAGATAAGGAAAAAGTCATGTTTACTGCAGGATCGACGAGTGCCGGCACAATGGATTGCTGCAATTATCTAGTCAATTATACAAAAGCCACTAAAAGTAAAAAATTTTTAGCATTTGCTTCTATGCCTTTTCATTTAATGCCAGAAGGCAAAAGCAGAATAATTCTTCAAAGTATGTCTCGGATTTGAGCTCGGAGGGGAAGCTGTGTGTTTTAGTAGAGTGAAATTTACACTGCAAATAAATAATCTAGCTGAATCTCTCTCGGGGAAACAAGGACTGTGACACAGAGCATATTCATTGTTTTTTTAAAAGCAGATGGAAAATAGAAAGGATTTGATATGACAAGTAACCCAATGAACAACCTCAACAGTTTTTTTTTATTAATTTGTGTAAAAAGTGTCATTTCATTGCCACCAACATAACTCATCAAACTCATAACATTATAGATGGACCACACACAAAAAAAATGCAAATAACAAAATTAAAATATGACTCAAACCCAAAAAGCAAAACTCAAAGTTATATTTGTTTTGGCATTTATACTGGTATGATCTCATCAGATGTAAAAATTTCAGCTCTTTTATATGTCATTTTTATATTTCTGGATTATGCTTTCTGTTACCCTGAGTGAATCCAATTATAGTCACACCATAATGTGGCTGCATTATGACATTCACTTACATCAGCAGGGGTCTGACACGAAAGGATCATTTCTAGTCACTCATCAGACAGCTGAGAACATTATGAATAGTCAGAGTAAAACACTCAAAAACACAAATTTGTGTCAGCAATGGTGAAAGATTCATTTTCTCAGTGTGGTTTCACCTTCTTTGTCCTTAAAGGGATAGTTCACCCAAAAATGAAAATTCTGTTATCATTTGCTCACCCTCAATTTGTTCCAAACCTGTATACATTTCTTTGTTCTGCTGTACACAAAGGAAGATATTTGGAAGAATGTTTGTAAGCAAGCAGATCTCTCCCCCTAAAAAAAACTAAAAAAACTTTGGTAGTCAATGGGGGGAGAGATCTGCTTGGTTACAAACATTCTTCCAAATATCTTCCTTTGTGTTCAGCAGAACAAAGAAATTCATATAGGTTTGGAACAACTTGAGGGGGAGTAAATGATGACAGAATTTTCATTTTTGGGTGAACTATCCCTTTAAACATCTCTCTTAAAGTCTCTACTTCAGTTTAGGCATAAATGCAGTGACCACACCTCATTGCTAATGTTACAGTCTCTGTAATCATTTAGATTTAGGCTTTAAATGCTGTGAAAATAGCAGGAAATATGAATATATATGTTATTCATTTATGTTCAATTTTATTGAAATAAGCCTAACAACTAGCACCTGCTTCACTGAATTCAATAAAATGTAAAAAAAAGAGCAGCGAGTGCCTGTATTTTCATTTGTGTTTTTTTTTTCTTTTTTCTGTCCCCTAGCAGTTTACTACATCTGTGTTTTTGTTTTGAAGGGTTCACTGCTTCAGTCAGGGATCATCCATCTGCCGAGGTCAGGTTGTACTGATAACAAAATACATGAAAAATAAAGCTGTCAGAATGCTCAAGAGGCAAATATATTTCATCTGTCCCAGCTTCCTTTCAGCCTGATACCATACAAGTTTCTCACTGTAAAAAGTGGTATGTAACCTGCAATGGAGCTATTTCTAATGAATCTTACCCTAAAATTAGTTTTTTTTTTATATACCTAATGGANATTTGCATCTCAGTATTTTTGTACATTTTACAGGATGCAATAATATCATAGAGCGTAAATGATTATATCTATTAAAATTATTAAATGGATGCTGCCTTATTGGGAGAATAAAAACCCTCCCTACACCTTCCCATAACATTACCCAATAAACATTTTTAAAGGGCTGGTTAATTATGATTTCACTTTTTTATCTTTAGTTATTGTGTAATGTTGCTGTTTTAGAATAAACAACATCTGTAAAGTTTTGATGTTCAAAGTTTAATGCAAAGAGAGATATTTTCTTTTAAATAATTCTCTATTTAAGAACTACAACAAATGGCTGGTAGGGACTATAACAAGCTACTTCCCGGGTTAGTGACATCACTAACCCTAAAACTGACATAAACCCCACCCCCGAAAACATGCAACAAAGGAGGTGAAGCCATGGGCTGCTTTAGAGAAGAGGAAGAGTTGTAGTAGTAGAGTGTTATTACCGTGCCATCATTTTATGCCGGACTGCTTCACAAACGAAGGTCAATTCAACGCTGGATTTGCACGAAAGATTAACATGACGGCACATGCTAGTCGATGAGTTGAACCAACTCCACAGCAACTACATAAATTTATCCACTTACCGTTCAGAAACGTCCAGGTGCATTCTAAAAGTTGTAACTTCTTCCTGAGTCTCTCCATCAGTCTCAGACTCCGGTTTGAACAATGTAAGGCTGAACACCGTTACTGACAATTGTCATTTTGGCTGCGTGAGATTCTCCAGCTTTGTTGTTGTTGAGCAACCGAAGCGTGAGCTGTTAAAGCTCCGCCCTCTTCTGGAAAGCAGGCTGGAAGCAGCAGCTCATTTGCATTTAAAGGGACACACAAAAAATGCCGTGTTTTTGCTCACACCCAAATAGGGGCAAATTTGACAAGCTATAATAAATGATCTGTGGGGTATTTTGAGCAGAAACTTCACAGACACATTCTGGGGACACCAGAGACTTGTATTACATCTTGTGAAAGGGGCATTTTAGGTCCCCTTTAAAATGCAAAAAAAGGTAATGAATAATATCAATGAAAATACCTTACATGCCAACAAGCCCATCTTAATTTTTTTTTATAAAAGTAACTTTTTTTTTTTTTTGCTTTCCTGCTTCCCACATCAGGGCTGTTAACAGGTGTCTATAGCCACAGGCCACATTTCAGTATTCATGTCCATTGTTAAATATTCATGAGCTAAAGTGCCCATGGAGGGTCAGCACAACCACTGTTTCAAAGCTTTGAGCAGGATCAAACCTGCAGATTTGGCATAAGAATATGCCAAATCTGTGATATAACAACGCTGGATCAAACTGTTATTGAAAGAAATGACCCTCCTTGTGAAATCTAAGCAGCAGGTAACAGTTCAGTCATTTCCTTGCCAGACAGCAAAAGCATGACATTGTATAAGGACTTAATGTGATTTGGGAGCAATGGGAGATGATCTGGTAATTTGCTATCCTTTCAGTTCTGAGCCACTGATTACACCCTCGCAGTCGTGATTGGGAACCACAAATGGAGCTCGACCTGTCAGACAGTATCCAATCAGAGAAAGCTTGGCTTGCCTCAGGCTTTGTGGTGTTGATGAGACGCATTTGAATCCCACACACACCTGAAACTGCGTACAACAATCCCCAGGCTCTGTTCAAGACAACTGACAGATTAAACTTTAAAGGGTTAGTTCACCCAAAAATGAAAATAATGTCATTTATTACTCACCCTCATGCCGTTCCACACCTGTAAGACCTTCGTTCATCTTCGGAACACAATTTTTTTGATGAAATCCGATGGCTCAGTGAGGCCTGCATAGCCAGCAATGACATTTTCTCTCTCTTAAGATCCATTAATGTACTAAAAACATATTTAAATCAGTTCATGTGAGTACAGTGGTTCAATATTAATATTATAAAGTGACGAGGATATTTTTGGTGCGCCAAAAAAACAAAATAACAACTTATTTAGTGATGGCCGATTTCAAAACACTGCTTCGGGAAGCTTCGGAGCGTTATGAATCACCGTATCGAATAATGATTCGGATCGCGTGTCAAACCGCCAAACTGCTGAAATCACGTGACTTTGGCGCTCCGAACCGCTACTATATACAGGTTCAAAAATAACATGAATGATGCATAATGTATAATTAATTCTAAAGTAAAGGTCATGATAACCCACTAGTAATGACTGAAGTATTACCAAATCCTTCAGAAGGAATTACTAATTATTTGGATCAGTATTCTAAAGTGAGAAACATGATAACTCTAGTTACTACTGGAGTCATTGTAAACTTTTGAGGTTTTTGTACATTTTTGTATAGTTTTATACAGTAATTCCTTCTGATGTATTTGGTAACACTTAAGTAATTACTAGTGGGTTACCATGATCTTCACTTTAGAATTCTGATCCAAATAATTAGTAGTTCCTTTAGAATTATGTAGCAACTCTTGAGTTATTACTATCCAATACTTTACAAAAACCTCAATAGTTTACAATGACTTCAGTAGTTACTAGAGAGTTATCATGTTTCTCACTTTAGAATACTGATCCAAATAATTAGTAATTTCTTCTGAATGATTTGGTAATACTTCAGTCATTACTAGTGGGTTACCATGATCTTCACTTTCACTGAGCACTATTACTTACTAATTCATTAATCAGAGTTTCTTGTTAGTTAATAGTAGTTACTAGAGTGTTAATAATGCATTACTCATTTGTTCCTGTGTAGTTATTCATTAATGTTGGAACAGTATTCTAAAGTGTTACCTATTTTCCTAATATGTTTGACTCTGCTACTACTATTTGTCTTGGTTGTAAATCGTGTGCTGGACCAATTATATACTTCAAAGCTTCCTTTCAAAACTTAGAGACTATTGCACATGCAGTGTGAGGCTGTGTATATTATGAGTCAAGAAAATATTTGGTTCATTAATATGTTATGCTGGCACTGTCCCCCAGCCATTCATTCACAAGGCTTTTTGGGATTTCACGTCCATTTTTTGCTATTCAAAACCAAGGTTGTGATTCCACACACATTTGAAAGTAAAAATTAATTGAAGTAAATTCATGCTGTGTGGGTGAATAGAAAGGTGAGTCATAAAAATGGGCATTATATTTGCAGGAATCTAAATCACAACTATCATGTCACATATTATCCAGTTTTAAAATAATTTACCCGTACTATGCAATTGAGAAGAGACGAGACTCTCTATTCCTAATTAGTATACATTTATTTGTACATGTTGGCAGATGTATAAATGTCATTATAATTGTGTGTGTGTGAGGCTTTGTCATATCAAGATCCTTGCTCTTTCCTGTATCTCCAATACAGACTCACAAAACTGCACCAATGCATGCTATTATCCGCATTACTATTGCTTTTGGTGCCAAAATTTACATTTACATGACTTTTCCAGGTCTAGAAATCACATTTTTAAAGTCAGGCTTTCTCAAATAACCAGGTTTTCAAGACTGTGGGAATCCTGGTTCTTCAACAGACCAGACAGAGGGGGTTAATTAAAATACAAAATAGAGGTTTTCACAAAAATGAGTTAATTAAACCCTCATCTAGCGATCCAAATGCTTCAAATAGCAATTAACCATTTTTATTTGTATATTTTCTAAGAGGAGTACCATTCCTTTGTCTATGAAAATGCTGTTTTTCTCTGCTCGCTTCGCCTCAGCAATTTCCTCATTACTCCAAATTTGGTATCGTTTTAAAGCGCAGCATTCCAACTTTGTGAATATTCATAGCGAATTTTTGATGGAATGAGTCTGAACCAATGAAATGTGAGTTTCAAACTCATGCTGATGTAAACAAATCGATCTTACTCGCGCTGACTGACAGATCCGAAACGGTCGCACAAAGACGCCTCAGACAGCACACGATCACGATATACATATAAACAAAATTACAGTACTTCAAAAAATGTGCTCATTGCGACTCATTTTGCCACAGATATATATATATATATATATATATAATTTTAAGCCCCTTGGACNAAATGAGCTAACCCATTTAGATTTTATTTAAGCCTAATCTAAATGAGCAAGTCATTATGAGATGAATGAATGAGCGAACAGAATCAAGCTAAGTGCCAGCTGTGAAATAATTGTTTTCTCATCATTTTTTTCTCCACTTTAAATATGGCTTGACATTTTCTCCAAAAGTCCAAGGGAGAGAAGATGCGCTCTTGAGAAGATGACCCTCCACCCCTTTCACCTCTGCAGCAATGCTGGCAGCACTCATATGTCTATTTCCCAAACACAACTTCAGGATATGACTCTGAGCACATGCACTCAACTTCTTTGGTCGACCATGGCGAGGCCTGTTCTGAGTGGAACCTGTCCTGTTAAGCCGCTGTATGGTCTTGGCCACCGTGCTGCAGCTCAGTTTCAGGGTCTTGGCAATCTTCTTATAGCCTACACCATCACAATTCATTTTTTCAGATCCCCAGAGAGTTCTTTGCCATGAGGTGCCATGTTGAACTTCCAGTGACCAGTATGAGAGAGTGAGAGCGATAACACCAAATTTAACACACCTGCTCCCCATTCACACCTGAGACCTTGTAACACTAATAAGTCACATGACACCGGGGAGAGAAAATGGCTAATTGGGCTCAATTTGGACATTTTCACTTAGGGGTGTACTCACTTTTGTGGCCAGTGGTTTAGACATTAATGGCTGTGTGTTGAGTTATTTTGAGGGGACAGCAAATTTACACTGTTATACAAGCTGTACACTCACTACTTAAAGTGTCATTTCTTCAGTGTTGTCACATGAAAAGATATAATAAAATATTTACAAAAATGTGAGGAGTGTACTCACTTCTGTGAGATACTGTGTATATATATATATATATATATATATATATATATACACAGTATCTCACAGAAGTGAGTACACTCCTCACATTTTTGTAAATATTTTATTATATCTTTTCATGTGACAACACTGAAGAAATGACACTTTAAGTAGTGAGTGTACAGCTTGTATAACAGTGTAAATTTGCTGTCCCCTCAAAATAACTCAACACACAGCCATTAATGTCTAAACCACTGGCCACAAAAGTGAGTACACCCCTAAGTGAAAATGTCCAAATTGGGCCCAATTAGCCATTTTCTCTCCCCGGTGTCATGTGACTTATTAGTGTTACAAGGTCTCAGGTGTGAATGGGGAGCAGGTGTGTTAAATTTGGTGTTATCGCTCTCACTCTCTCATACTGGTCACTGGAAGTTCAACATGGCACCTCATGGCAAAGAACTCTCTGAGGATCTGAAAAAANTTTTGAGATCCGTCTTTTCACACTGAGGACAATTGAGGGACTCAAATACAACTATTAAAAAAGGTTTAAACATTCACTGATGCTCCAGAAAAAAACATGATGCATTAATGGGGGGTGAAAACATTTGGAATTTGAAGATCAAGGTAAATTGTATTTAATTTGTCTTCCGGGAAACATGAAAGTATCTTCTGTTGCTTCCGAAGGGCAGTACTAAATGAAAAAAAAATGATATTCAAGCGAAATAAGAAAAATGTGGACCTCTTCATCCTGTTCAAAAGTTTTCACCCCCCGACTCTTAATGCATCGTGTGTCCTTCTAGAGCATCAGTGAATGTTTGAACCTTTTTTAATAGTTGTGTTTGAGTCCCTCAATTGTCCTCAGTGTGAAAAGATGGATCTCAAAATCATTCAGTCACTGTTGTATAGGGTTCAAATATGCAAAAGATGCTGGAAAACTGAAGAATCTGCAGGACCTGGAAGATTTTTCTGAAGAACAGAGCTCAGCATAACTGTTCAGAATAAACAAGGGACTCATGAACAACCATCACAAAACAAACAAACAGCCATAGATCATCCAGGTAACCACACACAGTATTAAGACTCAATGGTTCACAAACTTTTGAATGGAGTTATTTTAATAAATTCAGCTATTTTTTGGTCTTATGGATTATATGTAAACATCTTTTATGTAAAATATCTTACTCAGGACAGTACTAAATAAAAAATAGCATGCATTTTGTATGATCTCTCTAATTTTGTTAAAATTTTGCACATTTTCACAGATTCTGCAAGTGGTTCACATACTTTTTCTTGCAACTGTATATATATATATATAATTTTAAGCCCCTTGGACTGTGGTTGAGATCCACTGATGTAAATGAGCTATCCCATTTAGATTTGATTAAAGCTTAATCTAAATGAGCAAGTCATTATGAGATGAGTGAATGAGCGAACAGAATCAAGCTAAGTGCCAGCTGTGAAATAATTAATGTTTTCTCTTTTTTTTTTCTTTTTAATTTTCTACTTTAAAGATGGCTTGACATTTTCTCCAAAAGTCCAAGTGAGAGAAGATGCACTCTCAGTGGTGCGGACTTACCCTGTGGCAACTCGCACAAGTTTTAATGGGTTTATGTGTTTGATTTTTCCAGAGGTGGAGAATTTCACACATGAATGGAGCAGACCTCTAACATCAAACACAGACAGTGCCTATATCATGCTCTGAGGAAGACTAGGAAGCAAAACATATAGGCTTATTCGCATCACTTTCTAAATTAGGAGGAAAACGTGGCTGTACTGAACTGCTAGCATATCAATATGCGACTGTAAATGGCACTCTCACAAAAACGTTGGATCTCTATCATAGACATATCAGTTATCATTATATAAACAAAGCTAAACTGTCAGCGAGCGCTTATTGTTATTCTGTGCACTACTCATGTTGTGCTTAAAAAATAAACTGCAAGGATCTGCAAACCAAAGCTTAAGATAACCAGCAAGAAATCGCCTGCGATTAGACCGAGTAAGATTCATCAACGTAATGAAACTCTAGGCCCGTCTGAAGTCTTTGATAAAAATCACACAGCTTAATCTCCATTTCTAATTACAAACAGCGTTCCTTTGTTCAGTATGACTGCATCAGGCCAATGACTTCAAATTCCTATGAAAATGAGAGTTAACTCCTGTGCTTAAAAGCTTGCTTTTAAGTGTTCATTTCAGATTCAGGAGGTAAGCACTACAAAGCAAAGCTCTCTCAACAGGACTTTCGTTCATTTTTTGTTTGTTCTTTAATGAAGGGTTTGATACCATTGCGGTACTGATAGGAAATGTCTGTCACAAAGAAATACAAAAGCTTTCGCAATAACACGAAGACATGAAATTTTAAATGACACGGTGTCATTTCAAAAATAGACTTGATCCTTTCAACCTGTACTGTTGAAAGCGAGGTGGGATAAAATCTGATAGAATCACATTTTTTATTACAGTATTGAATATAATAAGCCATGTCCCTGAAAACGTGTATGGAGTATTTATTTGAAACTTAAATCCAGACACTGTAACTTATTAAGTTGCAGTGGGGGTAAATAATTAAATGTTATTCAGTATCTTGATATTAATATTATATAGTGATTTTAATATATTATATTTCTAATATTATCTATATTTTAATATGGATTTCTGAAGGCCTTATGTAACTACAGTCTTATTTTAGAAGGTTTCTGGTATATATATATATATATGAATTTTGTCTTTGAACAACTTTGAATTATCGAATAATTCAAAGTTGGACAAAATAGAATACTAGTCACTGATTTTTCAACATTCTCATAAAACTAAACATCAAAAATGCATGCTGTAAAATCTGGAATTCTAAGGATCTGAAATTTTATAAAGAATTTCAAATGTAAGACTCATTTACAAAGATGTCAATACTAAATACAGAGGGGGCCAAATGTCTCGGGCCACTATGGGAAAAGTCTTCACTTCTAAACATCAATTCATCAGATTTTCTTAGTATTTGGTTTGTCCCTCTTTTGCTTTAACGGCAGCAGTACTTGAGCTGCATGACCTCCAAAAGTTTGGGTAAAACCTAATGATCATGTTGAGCTTGAAAGAAAGAACATCTGACCTTTTGTGCAAAGGAGTCACATGATAAATGTCATAATTAAATGCTGGGTTAAAAACAACCCAAGTTGGGTTGAAAATGGACAAACCCAGCGGCTGGGTTAAATGTTTGCCCAACCTGCTGGGTAGCTTTATTTAACCCAAATATTGTTTAAAAATTACTGTATTTCTTGCTAAAAATTAACCCAAAATATGTTGGAAATTAACATTTATTAATATGTTTAATAAACAAACATTTATTAATACTTTCTTTGAATAATATTTAAACAATAAACATTTATTAAATTGCTTATTAATAAATGCTCATCTTTTTGATTATTATTGTTGCCTCTAGTAATTATGAGTCTGATTTTTAATTTCCAACCTATTTTGGGTTCATTTTAAGCAAGAAATACAGTAATTTTTAAACAATATTTGGGTTAAATAAAACTACCCAGCAGGTTGGGCAAACATTTAACCCAGCCGCTGGGTTAAAACAACCCAATCGCTGGGTTTGTCCATTTTCAACCCAACTTGGGTTGTTTTTAACCCAGCATTTTTTAGAGTGTGACCTAGAAATAGTGCAGATTTTTAATTTAATGCCATAACATGTCTATGCTTTACTTTTTTCAAGTTCTTGTTCAAAAGTACATTCTTTTAATGTTTTTGAAAGAAGAAATCTTACTTTTTAAAAGTAGTGTAGATTTGATTTTGAATCTCAGATGTTCATTATGGTCTTAGCAACCTCTAAGTAGACCAACAGTGCAGGGCAGAATATGACGTCCCTGAAGAATACTTTGTATGTGAGGTATAAAATATTCATGGTTCTTTAGTGAACGGAGGGTCACACTGATGTTTTTGGAACATCAATTTTAAAACTCACATAATCAAGTCTGCAAAACGCCATAAATATATAAAACATTAAAGAGATATTTACTCACTACAAATGTTATTAGACAGAATGGCAGTCACCATTCACTTCCATTGCGTGGAAAAAAAAAAGCTAAAAAGTTTTGTACGGGATTTTATAATAATAAAAAAAAAGAATATTGACCAGGACTCCCTGATAGAATAGATATTGTATCTCAATGGGACCTTCCTGGTTAAATAATAATAAAATAATGATAATGGTAACACTTTACATTGAGGTTCCCTTTGTAAATGGTTTATAAAGCTGTTTGTTAATTACTAATAAGTAATTTACAAATGCATTATAAATCATTGATAAGAAATTATAACTGCATGAATAATAAGGGCGACTTGAACGCAATACCTGCCAAATAATGAGCCACTCAAAACCAGATTCCCGATTTATTTCATGATGCAGCAAAAATGGAGTATTATAGTGAGACTGAAGGGTGTTGTATTTGTGGTTTTCTCATTAATATCTCATGATTGCCACTTTTCTTACTATGTTGTTTACCAGAAGTTACTGTCTTACCCATGATACTCTGCAAAAAGCTCATGATGCCTATCCACAGCTGTGTATAAACCTGATTGATTTGTTTATCAAGATGCAATTCAAACTTTATTTTGAAAATAGAACATAAGAGCACAACCATAACTTGATGATTGAAAAATGTAATTCCAGTATTAGTTACCTTTAATGTAAAGTGGACACTTGTGAACCATTTATTCATGAGTTACAAACATTAATAACATGTGAAAGTGAACCTTAATGTAAAGTGGACACGCACGAATCATGCATTTATTAATTATTAATACAATCAGAAGATTTATTTCTGATGAAATATTTTATTTTTGATGCATTGTATCAGTAAACACAACTTTAAACAACAAAAAGATTAAACTTTTCTTTTACATCGTATTGGAAAATTACTGAGCATGACTTCTCATGAAAAGTGGCACAAAAGGGGAAAAGCATCTGCCATCACTGCCACAACTTCCCTACATTCCTGACCTGAAAGGGCAGCTTTCCCTAATTGTACAGGCTGTTAAGGGTTTTCTGGATAAGCAGACTACAACAGACTGCGCGATGGGCACATAGCTGGTCAGTCCTGTCCAGAGTGCTGCACCAGAGCTAGGAACCAATATGACAAAAAGGCCAATTCACCACAAATTTCATTTTTTTAAATAATTATATCTGGGCATTAGTTTTGCTTTGTCATCTGAAAATGTGTTTACACTGTTTTGCATTATAAATGTAACTATTTCAGATTTCATTTAGCTTTTTTTTTTTTAAATAATTGTTTAGTTTTTTTGGCAACCTAAGAAATTTCACAGGTTATTAACGTTTGTAACTTATGAATAAATGGTTCACAAATGTTCACTTTAAGGTTCACAGGTAACTAATACTGGATTTCAATTTTTCATTATTAATATCTCATCAAGTTATGGTTGTGCTCTTATGTTTTATTTTCAAAATAAAGTTTGAATTTCATCTTGATAAACAAGAAATCAGGTTTATACACAGCTGTGGATAGGCATCATGAGCTTTTTGCAGAGTATCATGGGTAAGACAGTAACTTCTAGTAAACAACATATTAATAAAAGTGGCAGTCATGAGTTATTAACAAATACAACACCCTTCAGTCTCACTATAATAGTCCATTTTTGCTGCATCATTAAATAAATCAGGAATCTGGTTTTGAGTTAAATAAGTGTAAATAAATACATTTATTAAGCATTTATAACGGCTCACTATTTGGCAGGTAATGTGTTAAAATCCTTTTTATTCATGCAGTTATAACTGCTTATCACTGATTTATAATGCTAATTTAATGTAAATTACTTATTATTCATTATCAAACACCTTTATAAACCCTTTACAAAGGGAACCTTAATGTAAAGTGTTACCAAAATAATAATAATAATAATAAAAGAACCTTCATTTTGAAAGAACCTTCATCGATTTGATGTTGAAATGATTAATATTATTCAGTAAATCATGTCTTTTTAGGTGCTGAGACCATGTAAACTGACTTTAATAAATCTCTACCCATGATTAACAATCTTTGTTAATCAAATCTCATGTTGTTTGGTTTAATCAGATATTCACAATGCTGCCAAAGAACTGCCTCAAGTAGTGATTCCATCTCATGGTTGAACCAGAACAAAAGGTCTCTGCAGTGTCTCATTTTCACTGAAAGCACAATGATTTATCAGGACAAAGATTATTGTAAAAAAAAGATGGAGATGGTACAGTACCGGACATGGTTCTTGTGACTCTTTTGTGTGCTGTGCAGGCTCCCTATCTATGGTCCTATCTGAATCGTGAGGCTGTGAATAACAGCAATTGACACTCAGTCACCAAGCATTGCATTATTAGAAGCTTATTTGGTGAAGATCCTACTCGTTTCAACACTAGTCCAGAGTCCAACTGAGAGCCGTGTCAAGTGAGTTTCCAGTACAAATGCATTATACATGGACCAGTCAGGTGTGGAAACTGTTTTGACAGAGCCTCGGACACACAAGTTAACCTATGAAAAATCCATTTCCTTTTTCTCATTGGTGCATATGTGCATGAATGAATTTACAATCAAAAGTTTGATTGTAATGCATATATATGTGTCGCATGGGGAGAAAGACATAAAAAAAAAGAGGTCACGAATAATTTCCCAAACTTCTGACTTTGAATTGCAAACACTTGATGCCAGTGTTCAAACATCGTATATGGGTGAAACACATAGTAATTGACATTATGTGAGTAGAACAAGGCAAGCAAAAAAATCTCCTTAAATAAAATCCACTATCTCACCAAACCATTAATCCTCTGAATAATGATTCATGTTGAGTATAAAGATGTGCCTCTTTTTCTTTGGACATCCACGTTTATCATTCAGAAAGAATGTTAATGGATGGTTAATCACAATTTTGTTAAGAAAGCGTGAAGGGTCTAAGTAAACGTTTAACTTTGAGGAGGAAAAAGTGAGGCATGACTATAGTAAGACAAACTTGAATTCCTTCAGAGTTTCTGAGAAAAACAATTAATATTATACAAGTGCTGCTCACGCTGAGGATTGTAACGATGACTCTCACTGTAGAGAATGTGAATCTGACGTCACGCCGCATTGAGTTCTGGGTAACTTCTTTGTTTATCCGCCATACTGACAGGATCGTGCAGCCTTTCTGTTATTGAGTTTAGTGCAGTAATTTGTTTTCTGTCATGATTGTGAAAAATGTCACCATTGTATGTCATTAATGCTGCATCGATAATGACGATAGTAACTCAGATCATCATTCTGAGAGAAAACTGGACAATGAAAAACATTTTTTCGCCTTTTCTAGTTTAAAATGTCCCCTTGCAGGGAGCCACTACTAAACTCTTCACAAGCTCCTAGTTTTTTGATTTGTCATTTGTTGAAATAAATATAAAAATACAGTGTTTGTGTCTGTCTGTCTGCTGAATGTGACCCTCCTATGTGATCATGGAAAAGGGGAATATTTACAATGACAATAGTTGTTGGCCTACTCAATATGCTCGTTTAAGCATCATTTAAACGTTTCCAACAAATAAATGAATCGACTTCTCTCAGCGTGTTGAACACATAGATTTATTTGGATATTGTACCATATGATGGCTGAAGCAGAAGCGAGCTTCCAGCGTGCGACATGATAAGCAGATCAACATTGTAAATGAAATTCTACAAAACTTCAGTGGGAAAAAAAATAAAATTATCATGCGATGCGATAATGTAGCTTCTATTCCCTGCAAACAATACCATTAAAAATGTGAATGTTCCACTTGGCAGAAACAAAAGGTAAGCAAGTATCCGTATAGAGTACCTCAGGGATGACGTGTTTTTGTTGGCCAACCCGGAAGTTAGCGGCGCACGGGTTCCCTCGATCGAAAGCCTATGCATTTTTCCCATAGACTTTTGGATAATCGCAAAAAATAAGCTCTGTGTTTAACAAAAGGTTTACATAATATTTACAAGTTAACGCAACATTTATACATTTTGAAGCCTAAATAAAGTCGTCAGATATAAAAAGCTAACAGTAGGCTATAAACGGACTACAGCACACCATGGTCGCGTCACCACCACCAAGCTTCCTAAAATTTTATTTAAAAAACAACTTTATTTAAAAACATGCTCGCTGATTATGATCTGTGCTGTGTATGAATACTTATCCACTTTTTTTATGAGAAATGCTGTCCAAATGTCCTGTTTGTCATGATGACGTCTAAAGTCCCCGCCAAAGGAAGTAGTCCCTTTTAGCAACTTGTTAGCAACCGCCATTTTTAAGACACAATAAAGGTTTAAAAAATAAAATCACAAGCAGGTTATAACTGGTGTGTTTTATGTCATAGATCAAAACGTGAAAATATTTAGAGGCTTTGTTAAACACAGACCTTATTTCAGGCGATTTAGCAAAAACCCATTCAAAAAACCCATAGACTTTACAGCTATGGAACCGGAAGTCCTAAAATGCTAACTCGCTTCCGGGTTGTGCCTACAAAAACACGTCATCCCTGAGGTACTCTGTTAATTTCAGTGCAAGTAATAGGGGCGATCCTGTCAAAATGGCGGCGCTGCCCCGGCATGCAACGCGGTATGACGTCGGTTCGCATTCTCTATAAAGTTTAAATAAGGACCGTTCACACCGATGATCACTAGAATGATAATCATAAAGATAGTTCTAAAAATCTTTATAAATCTAAAAGAATAGCAGAGTCCACACCACAACTGTAACGATAATGGCACAGAGATATTGTTTGAATCACTTTGAGATTAATTTGTTTTCCAGCTGTTGAATGACAAAAACATTGACAGCCAATCAGAATAAACAGAATGATGTCCGTCTGCTGGTGTGAACGCTAATGTTGTTATACACTAATATATAACAGGGACAGGCAATGGGTCAGGGCAGGCGGCAGGCAAGGCAGAGTAATCCAGATAACAGGCAGGTAATGAACAGGGCAGGCAGCAAACAAACACGATGAGAGTAAACAGTCCAAGGTCATACACAAGAATACAGATCACAGGGAAAACCGCTCAGTAGTGTCAGCCGGGGCAAAATAAGACTTTGCAATGGGTGAATGTGTGGGCGAGCTTAAATAGTCCGGATAATGGGAATCAGGTGTGTGGGTAATTAAGACCAGGTACGGGGTTATAGGAATTGAAGTTAGTACTCAGGTGAGGGAGCCCTCTGGTGGCGATCGGAGGGAGCCACAGAGGCCACGTTCCTGACAATACCACAATCTCTGATTCTCCTCCATGGCCATGGGAAAGTGAATATTTACAATGACAACAATAAAACTTCAGTTACATTTAAACATTTCCAACAAAGAAATGGATCGACTTCTGTCAGCTTGTCGAACACATTTTTATTTATTTTCCAGGTGAAAAAAAAGTCCACTTCCATAATGTACTTATAAAGTGCTCTATTTTCACGCACTAATTTTGTACTTAATTTATTAAAAATACTTACTTCTTAAGATAATCTTTAGAACATCTAAGTGTACTCAACTGTGCTATTTTGAGACACCATGAATATGAACTAAAATGTGCTAATGAAGTACATCCAGATTACATTCATACTACACACTTTCATACTATATGTCACAAATTACTTATTAAAAATAAGTACCTACTCAGAATACAAGCAATTTCTGAAATAGGTCATTGACTTATTTGTTCAAACAATTAATTAAAAAACAGATTAATTCAGAAACAAAACAGTAATTGACTCATTCACTCAAGCGACTTGTAAAAAAAATTGGATTAATTTAGGAATTAAACAAGGGAGAAATTGAATCATTCACTCAAGTGATTCATTCAAAAACAATAATTAATTTAGGAGCTTACCACCACTGTCTCGCTTTGACTTTGTTTTTTGTTGGCAGAGCAAAAAGAGACAAACACTTGCAAAGTTGTATTTAAAATGTACGTTATTCAATATTAAACACAATAGAGAAGAAAAGACTACCGCAACTTCAGTTTCATGCTAATTTTTTTCTGAAGCAGTATCACAATCACAATTGTGATCTTAAACTTCTCCGGAAGTAAAAGAGATGTTAGTTGCTCTATGACTACGCCCTCAAACCAGACCTGTGAGCACCAACAGCAGAAGCAGAACACTGGGACTGATCCTTTCATGCTTGTTTAACACAGAAATGAAATGGATCAGTGCAGTAGAGAGTGATCTGGGTCAAACCAAACCTCTGCTCTAATCTGTTGGACAGAAGGTGGTTGTATACAGCCAAGCTTTCAGTGCACTATTGCCAGGGAAGAGACAGCAGCACTGAATGTGTAATGCCTGCTCTAGACTTGTTTTTCTTGTCTAGCATTATACTCTGTGACCTACACCATTGTCTTTAATGCTGCCTTAGAGCAGCAATACTGATTAAAGGGTTAGTTCACCCAAAAATGAAAGTTCTGTCATTAATTACTCACCCTCATGTCGTTCCACGCCTGTAAGACCTTCGTTCATCTTCGGAACACAAATTAAGATATTTTTCATAAAATCCAATGACTCAGTGAGGCCTGCATTGCCAGCAAAATAACGAGAATACTTTTTGTGCACCAAAAAATTAAATATCGACTTTATTCAACAATATCTAGTGATGGGCGATTTCAAAACACTGCATCATGAAGCTTTGAAGCAAATCTTTTGTTTCGAATCAGTGGTTTAGAGCGCGTATCAAACTGCCAAAGTCATGTGATTTTAGTAAACGACGCTTCGTTACGTCATAAGTGTTTCGAAATGGTTCACGTGACTTCAACGCTCCGAACCACTGATTCGAAACAAAAGATTTGCTTCAAAGCTTCGAAGCTTCATGAAGCAGTGTTTTCAAATCGCCCATCACTAGATATTGTTGAATAAAGTCGTTATTTTGTTTTTGCGCACAAAAAGTATTCTTGTCGCTTTATAACATTAAGGTTGAACCACTGTAGACACATGAACTGTTTTAAATAACATCTTTAGTAGCTTTCTGGGCATTGAAAGTGTTAATTGTCTTGCTGGCAATGCAAATCAAATGTCTTAGGTTTAGTTTACTTTTCAAAAATCATTATGCCTAATTTAAAAAGGTAAAGATCAGTTTAATCCATGTACATAACTGCATACAGTGGACAATCATCTGGTCCCATAAAATGTATTCCGCTCCCCAGGCCTATAAGACACTGCCACCCAATGTTCTGATACATATATTACAACTTTACAAACACCATCTGATATGAATGTTTAAAGTTGCATGAATTACAAGATTAATGGCCGCTCAAAGACGATTAAACAATTCTAAACAATACAATTCAAATATTATGGTCATAAGACACTCTAAAACATATACCACCGGTTTCACAGACAAGGTTTAAGCTAGTCCTAGACTAAAATGCATGTGTGAGCTGTTTTAACTGAAAGCAACTAATGTTTTTTCTAGTGTGTACGTTCATAAAAACTACTTAAATACCCTAATTGAACTAAGGCCTAATCCTAGCTTAGTCTAAGCCCTGTCTGTGAAACCGGGCCATAGTCTTGTTTGGTGAACTGCTTGAGAAAATATATCAAATGATTGGTTCTTCTGAATGCAAATGCAGTTATATTAATGCACTAAAGCCATTACCTCAATTGCTATGAAACCGTATAAAACATGCAAAGTCTATAAGAACTCTGTCAATTATGATGAAAAGAAACAGCATTTACATTTGAATTAGAAAGAAGATGAAATTGCTAGAAAACTACAGTGCGGAAAGAATGAAGGGCTTGAATTTAAAAGCTCTGAAGCATTTTTGAACATCAGCTGAATCATCTGCTGCAACCTTTGTTTTACAGAGATACTTCAACTATTAGTCACTAAAGCACAATATACTTTGTTTTCATGAGACTTTCTATTGAGTTGTTGCACATTATAATTTCATTAAAGGGTTATAAAACTGCAGTGTCAACATGACTGTTTCTGAAATCTATCAGGATATTTAGGCAAATATCAAAACTATTTTTTGTTTTGAGTCAGCTATACAGTAGGTTGTCTAATTCTTTTCTATTAGAAAAATAATATAAACATATGCAGTACTTCAAACAATAAAAATGCTCAAGAAAAACTTTTAACCCAACAGCCAAATAACGCAAACACACAGTGCTTATAATATATTCAGTTGCTGATTTATATAAAATGTCTGAATCTGTTTTAGCAACAAACAAGTTGCAACATGGGAATAGTGCACACAAATCTGCTCACATTTTAGAGGACTCGTAGTTGCTGGAGGTTCATGTTGGTAGAGGTTAAAAGAGCAGTTTTCTAGTGAAACAATATCTAAAAGTCTATCTAAAAGTGTTTGCAGGGTATAATAAAAGGCAAAAATTGCCACGGTCCTTGATTAAAAAAAGTTTTAAATGTATGCATCATCTGAATCAAATGTAGGTTGATGTAAGACAATACTGGTCTCAAGCTAAGTGTAAATAAGTGTTACAAGTAATAACCTCCAGCAACGATTACAGTTCACTGACCAAGAGGCTTTTAAAAAAACATGGGACACAAATGCATCAGATCAAATTCATCTAAATACAGGTTCTCTCATTTGTGCAACTAAACAATTAATTCCATCTACAACATGAAAAACTATTATTATAAAAATACATATCTCATAGATTGAACAAACACAGTACTTCATGTATTATATGTGTGAGTAAATATGTATCCATTAAAAAGGCTGAGAGCTGATATCTCAGTAACCCTCAATCAAATGCTCTTTTAAAATGTATAATTAAGAATCCATGATTACAAATCGGAACATGTCGCTTTACTTTGTCGTGCTACCCTGAAAAGAACACCTAAAAATCAGTCTATAGAAACAGAGCCCTTACATCACTATTATTACAATTAGTATCAGATTTACTGCACATTGGTTGATTTTCACACTTTAAAATGATCATACAGACATTCTCAGTCCTCTGTTTTGATATCTGTAATTATATAAGGCATTGACACATGAACATACAATAACAAATGTTATCCTAAACAAAAACTTTACATGCGAGCTGCTGCTACTACACAGCAAAATAACATTTAGAAGCGCAGCTTGCTTGTAAAAACTCGGGAATTTGATTATTGTTCAGATAATTATGCCTACACTTATTATTTGCCTGGAAACTACTTTCGATGAACTTAATTTTTTTTCATGTGGATTGCTTGAGGAATAATTAGTAAGTGCATGACATTTGCAATAAACAGAAATGTAGTGTGCAACTGCAAACTTAATATTCTGAGTCAGTGTAAGATGATATGACATTCTTATTATTTCAAACATACTGAACTGATAAAAGATGAAAATAAACTCAATATTAAGTTTATTTAGGATAAACATGATCAAATTATAATACTGCCTGCTGCAAAATAAACAAACGTTCTAGTGGTTTTTGTCTATTTCATGAAGAATAATAGTGCAAATAAAGTAATTACATACAGTATTAATATGTAAACTAGGCTCTTCAAATCAACAATAAAATGTATACTGAAAAAAATAAAAAATGTTTATATCTGTTTTGTTTTTGTTAAGAAAATAGATGTGGAGTTGCAAGTTCCTGCAATTTTTTAAGCACCTGTTCTTCCTCTACATCTTGCCAACTTGATAAATGAATGCTGTATTATAATATTTTGTTGAAATTATTTTAAATTTATAGTCTTTGGAATGAGCATTATAGAAAGGCTACACAAAATGATCTTGTGTGGAAAAAATGTCATAAGACTAACTGAACACCATTAATGTGCTTTGTATAAAAGTACTAATATAAAAATGAAGGTGAATTGTGGAGTAGCCATAACTAACCGACACTGTCCAAAATAAAAAACAAAATATCATGTTTAAGCTTAAAAAGATTGAAATGGCTAATGACTACATTTCCTTCACTGTAAAAAGTAATACACTCTATCTACTCAATAAAATGTTGGCAACAGATTACAAGCAATATTATTAATCAAATTCAGAATATTAGAATTGAGTTAGAATTAATCAAATTAGTTCCTTAAAAGTCAACCATTTACAATGTGTAAAGTTAGCAAACAACATGACAAAAACCACAAACTGACATAAAAAGCAAAAAGTCAAACTGCACAACTCAATGAAACACTGATCACCACAATGGTGACCAAACATGTTCAATAAAATCTAAATCTAAACCTCTGTTAATTCTTGTTTCTCTCTTTCCTTCAGTGATTCTGCTTGTTATCATCAGGTGTCTTCAATGTTGGCAATAAAAAATAAAGAGTTCTTAGCTAATCTTTTACGTCTGTCTGTTATTCAGATATTACATTTTACTTAAACTTTACTCGTTTTTAATGTTTGACATTTAAGGAATTAATTTGAATAATTCTAACTCAATTCTATTTCTTGAATTTAATTATTAATATTGCTTGTAATCTGTTGTCAAATTTTTGGGTAGATATAACGTATGACTTTTTACAGTGTAACATAAAATGCCTGATATTGAAACAAGACCACCGAAGTCACTACCATGCCCACTTTCAATCAATTACATGCAATATATGTGAATTTATAGTTCTATAACAATTTAACTGACAAAAAATGAACCCTTCCCACAAAAAAATATTAAAGGATCAGTCCACTTTTAAATAAACTTTTCCTGATTTTCCTGATTTACTCACCCCCATGTCATCCAAGATGTCCATGTCTTTCTTTCTTCAGTCGAAAAGAAATTAAAGTTTTTGATGAAAACATTCCAAGATGTTTTTCCATATAGTGGACTTCAATTTGAACTAATTTTTATATGCAATATGCTAGTTCAATAGTATATTACAATTAGTTCAAACTTTGACCTGTGGAGGGCAGTAATACGGTTAGCAGCGTCTACACTGTTGGAATTCTAATAGAGAAGAAGTAGAGAGCCAGTTCAAGATGAGCATTTCTGGTTAAAATGTATAAAAAAAATTTTTTTTTAGAAAATTAGTGATTGTTGCTCTAGATAAGACCATTATTTCTCGTCTGGGATCGTGTAGAACAATTTGAAGCTGCAGTGAAACTAATTTTGACCTTCAACTGTTTGGTGCCCATTGAAGTCCACTATATGGAAAAACATCCTGGAATGTTTTCATCAAAAACTTTAATTTCTTTTCGACTGAAGAAAGAAAGACATGGACATCTTGGATGACATGGGTGAGTAAATTATCAGGAAAAGTTTATTTAAAAGTGGACTAATCCTTTAAGTTTAAATTAGCTTAAACAATGGTAAGTATTCTTATTTTGCAGCAAATAAATAAAATTAACTTAACAGAATCAGCAAAATGCTTACTTCATGAATGTTCATCAATTCCTCCATATTACATTCACAAAATGTCATTAACAACTTGATTTTTGATGTGCATTTTTGATGTATTCGAAGACCCCTGTAAAAAAAAAGTAATTGCACTCACTATCCATGTAATACAAAATAAACATCATAACATTAGATCAAAGCAAGAGCTAAAGCGAAAATCAACGTCAGTTTACGTCAGCCACCAGTTCACGAGTAAAAATGTCTCGTCCCCTCTGCTGGTATCTCACCCTACTGCTGAAGTCCTCATACTCCACAGTCCAAGTTCTTGTCCAGCAGTTTGCGGTGGAGGGTTAGCAGTGTAGAGAGGCAGGCCACAGACATGTGGAAGACCAGCTGCCAGATGTTCCTCAGGCCAAAGAGAAAAGCATTGCATAAGATGATGAGAGTCAAGAGAGTGAAGGCTTTCAATTTCTTCTGGCAGGTATGGAACAAGTACAGATGACACTGTGTTGGGAAGGAGACAAAAATTTAAGTTTTGAGGCAGCTTCATCAGACTTGTGCATTTGCAGGTGTTATAAAATGCCACATGCAGAGTAGTAATACAATTTACCTGGCAAACACAGCAGAGAAATGCCAAAAGAAATGCCACCACATTCCACAAACCATCATAATCATCCTGTAAAAAATTGTCATATCATAAATTAAAAAAATTATAATCTGAAATGAATTAATTATAATGAATTAATTAATAGCATATTGGCATAATCAGCGGTTATTATAGGGATTTTGCAGCAGTGTTATTTTATATTAAATATTTTGAATTAGCTTTTATTTTTAAAGTTTCATGTTATGTTTTCATTTTAATTTTAGTTTAAGTTTAAGTTTTAGTACTTTGTTATTTGCTTTTGTCTTATTTAATACGTTTTTTTAAATATCCATTTTTATTTTAGTACTTCAACTTATTTTATATTATTTATATTATTAAAATAGTTTATTTTATTTCAACTCTATTTCCCTTAATGAAAACAACTTTTAAAAGTTTTAGTTTAACAATAACAAAACGAAAATTTTGTGGTGATTCTAGTTATTTAACCATGGTATGAATCTCCTCCATCTCAAAAAAGCATAATTACCTATGTTTTTTGTGGTGTGATTTTAGAAAAATATACAAATATCAATAATGACTTTATGGTATGTCCGCCTATACAGCTTTTAATAAACCAAGGAAAATTGCTACTGCATTACAAGATTATTCAATAGCATACAGAGTATCAGATGATTTTTTTTAATCAGTATTGGCCAATAATAGATATTTAATTGCATGCTGTTCATGCATGCATTCATTTTTTATTTAGATTTTGGCCATCGAACAGTCACTTAAAGGGTTAGTTCACCCAAAAATTATGTAATTTATTACTCACCCTCACGTCGTTCTATACCCGTAAGGCCTTCGTTCATCTTCGGAACACAAATTAAGAATTTTTGAATGAAATCCGATGGCTTAGTGAGGCCTCTATTGCCATAATTTACACTTTCAGAGCCAGAAAGGTACTAAAGACATATTTAAAACAGTTCATGTGAGTTCAGTGGTTCTACCTTAATGTTATAAAGCGACAAGAATACTTTTTGTGCACCAAAAAACAAACCACTGATTTGAAACAAAAGATTCATAAAGCTTTATGAAGCAGTGTTTTGAAATTGCCCATCACTAGATATTGTTCAAAAGTCGTTTTTTTTATTTTTTTTATTCTCGTTGCTTTATAATGTTAAGGTTGAACCACTGTACTCACATGAACTGTTTTAAATACGTATTTAGTAGCTTTCTGGGCACTGAAAGTGTAAATTAACTTGCTGTCAATGCAGGCCTCACTGAGCCATCGGATTTCATCAAAAATATCTTAATTTGTGTTCCGAAGATGAATGAAGGTCTTACAGGTGTAGAACGACATGAGGGTGAGTAATAAATGACATTATTTTCATTTTTGAGTGAACTAACCCTTTAAAGTTAATTTTTAAAAACACTAATAATTTAAAAACACCTGCATACAACAACACTTGAACCACAGTGTTACCTGGAAGGTGTATTCAATAAGATGAACACCACGTATAAGGTTGAGGGCAGCACACATGATGTTAAGAACCAGTGAGAGGATCCCTGGTGCTGTGATTGGTTCCAATCTCTGACTTTGACCTTTAAAATCAACAGAGAGCAATAATCAGTAAAAACATATGTCCAACTTAAGATGCAGCCATTATGAAATAACTGTAATCATCACTACAGCAAACCTGACGCAGCTGCTTGTTCTACATGCCCATTTGCTGCTCCATTGGTGAGCGCCACGTCCTCCATGGTGAGAACCTGAGGGGGGCTGATCCTGAGGTCTTCCTGCACCTCGGCTAGGGTCACCTCCAGAGATGGACCCCCTTTCTGGTTATAATGCTGCTGAAGTTTTTGAATGGCACTATCTGAAATAAAACCATCAGACAAACATGATCAGCTTAATAGTGCAATCTTAATTTTTAAGCTCTGGTAAATACACTATTAATGAATCAAATCCAGTGCATTTAATTACAATCAAATGCATTTTTCTGTCACCCTACCAAACTCCAGAAATGGGTACGACCGGCTTGCCAGGGTCACTGCAGAGTTGTCAAAGCATGCTGTGAATTCCCAGCGCAAGTCTTCCAAGAAGCAGAAGGCCTTGGCAGCAGGGAGACTGCATGCACATACGGCCATGTAGGACACGCCCTCGGATGAGAGGAAGCTACAACACACAGAGAGACCACTTAGTTAACAAATTCTTTCACAGGGCGGCCACCAATATCCTTGGCTTATCCCGGACTCTGGGAATGCAGGTACGTTCTGATATGGCAAAACTTAGAGGTGTAACAATACACTCATGTCACGATTCGGTTTGTTACACAATACTGATCTCACAATACTTTACTTAAAAAAAAAAAAAGTAACCACGTAATCAAAACTGACAATTCATATTTTTTAATGGAATATTGCAGAATTTATTATAAATCATTTATTTGTGCACATCATAATTCTTAACATTCATATGCCCTCATAATCTTTAATCAAAATTACTTCCCCTCCCTTCTGCAGAGACATCTCATCTCTTCTCTTTTTTGATGATGTGTTTACTGGGGCAAGGGCAGGACAACCTGTCACTCACATGAGATCACAGCAATAGCAAACCACAACCATCCAATCAATTCCTGATGGACAAAACCCAAGTCCTGCCCTACATTTTTTCTTGTTTGCGAAGCCATTTCACTCGGATATACGTAAGAATAGGTAAGAAAAGACTATTGCAACTTCCGTTTCATGCCTACTTTAAATGATTACTTCTAAGACATATAATAAACTGTTCATTAAAATCAAAATTTTGTATTACATCAGGTATTACATCAGGAATGGAATTGAATAGGCTTGTACTTGGTCCTTCTCCCACATTAAAAGGGCAATGGTGACACCAGAATTGAAATATTCATGATTCTGCTTAGCTAAAAATACAGAATTATGACACATATGCTTGCACTCTGTCCCTGACTACATACATTTAAAAAGTTTTGAATATTGCATTTTATTCAATTATGTATTTAATTTTTCATTTATTAATATTAGTACATTTTTGTTTATTTATTTTAAAAGGGACCATGTACAATTTTTAACATAAATGTTTCTATTTAATGCAATGTACCGGATTTAGCCAGAGTCTCATTTTCATCCACATTCCCTTTGCAGGTCACCACTAACAAACCTCCTTACAAGACAAATTCTACATAAATATACATAGAAGCTCAAATGTGCGACTTTCTGGGTTTACGATATTTGATGCTACATTAAATCTGTGTTAAACTTTCATTTTGGGTGAAAAATTGTTACTTATTGTTGCTTTGTACTTAAAGGGGTAATTCACCCAAAAATTTTATTTCTGGCGTCGAGCCATTATGAATACCTTTACTAAAGCGACGAGAATACTTTTTGAGCGCAAAAACAAAACAAAATTAATGACTTTATTCAACAATATCTTCTCTACCCTGTCATTCTTCTACACAGTTTACGTTGTATAGACAGTGCAGCTCTTCTGGGTTCTACATCAGAATGCTAGGTCATTATTGTCCGGTTCCTGCATTAGCATCACATACATGCATCGTGCTGCTCACGTGAACAGCGTCAGCCAATAATGAGCCAGCGTTCTGATGTAGATCCTGGAAGCTCTGCAATGTGTCTTCAACGTAAACAGCATAGAAGAATGACAGGGTAGAAAAGAACTTGTTGAATAAAGTTGTTATTTTTGTTTTGGTTTTGCGCACAAAAAGTATTCTCGTCGCTTCATGACATTAAGGTTGAACCACTGTAGTCATGTTGACTATTTTAACGATGTCTTTACTACCTTTCTGGGCCTTGAATGTGGTAATGTCGTTGCTTTCTATGGGGGATAAAAAAAAAAAAAACTCTCGGATTTCATCAACAATATCTTAATTTGTGTTCTGAAGATGAACAGGTTTGGAACGACATGAGGGTGAGTAATTAATGACAGAAATTTAATTTTTGGGTGAACTAACCCTTTAACATATTGTTCCATTTTAGCATTGCGATATATTTTTACACCCCTACATGATTCACTCATATATCCCCAATATTCTTATGCATCTTTACTGATTTAGTAATTTAGACTAATAATTTATAGAAATCAATGCACAATGCTTGTAGTACAGGTACATTTGGAGTTACCCAAGGGCACAATTTCTGGATCGCACATTGTGGGTTTGAACCTGAAGCCTTTTGGTTTCCAGCCCATATTTTTAACCACTAAAAGACACTGAGTTGTCCACAATATTGCACTTACTGGATGTTGAGTTCATGGCCCTTGACTGTCCCTCTCTCTGGTAATAAACTTAGGGATTTTGAGATCACTTTCAGCTGTTGCTTTCTCTCCTGAAGTTCCTTGTCATGCAGGAAATCAGTGGAGGCGGAGAGAGGGAGTCCATCCCTGACCCGGACCACAAAGGCAAACAGGATCAGTGGCATACTCCTCGGAGGTCTCTATGAGAACACATCCTGAACACAAAGCAGAGAGAAGATACAGATAATTGTTACAAAGTAACAACTACAGCACCATGTCTGATGAGAAGGACCTTTCAGATGTATAGCCGCAACTGTGGATGTAAACTATCTATCCCTTACCTTACAACTAGCAGTAAAAAAATGTAGACACATCTACTCATGCTTTATTATTCATATTTTCACTTTATTATTGGTTATTTTGTAGCACTTTACAATAAGGTTCCATTTGTTAACATTACTTAACTACACTAGATAACATGAACTATCACTGAAAAATACTTCTTAAAGCATTGTATGTTAATTTCAACATTTACTAATACATTATTAAAATCATGTTGTATCTGTAAATATTATTTCATGGACCTGGGCTAACATGAACTAACAATGAACAGTGACTGTCCCTCTCTCTGGTAATAAACTTAGGGATTTTGACAATTAATAAAAATTTTACTTTCAGAATAAATTCATACATAGGCGCAATTTATATGTCCAAAAAAAAAGAGAAAAACCCACTAATTTCAAGCATCTAAGCATGAGCCTTTGGATCAAAACATTTATAAGCTCATGTGAAATATAAATTTAGTGAAGTGTGTCCAAACATTTTATTGGTAGTGCATGTCTATGCAGTCTTACATTATATGCACGCATATTATAACAAGATATTACATTATAACACAGTTTAAACAGAGATTTACTAGTGAAAAAGATTCCTAGATAGTGAAAGACTGAATAAGATAGTGAAGACTAGTGAAAAAAATTCCTAGATAGCCTAACCATTGTTTCCAATTTAACTGGACCACAAAGCTTGGATATAAATGTTCATGGTGAATCATTAAATGTGGAAATCTGGATTTTAATTTGCCTGTTATTTCAGTAGTTCAAATACACAGTCATTCTGCAACGCACTGCTAGCAGGTGCAGAGGCGCTTTATCATTCCCTTACCTTGCAACAGCTCAATACATTCACACTGATTATGTCAAACAGTGAATTTAAAATGCGCAGGTGTATAACAACTGTGTTTCAAAAATGTCTCAAAATAATCATTACAGAGTTATTTATGACTTAATGATATTAAGACGCGACCAGGGGCTTTTTGTTTGTCTCTCTGAATTATGGGAAACATGAGCGTCACCGGCAGCCGTTATTTCAAAATAAAAGTCCTTACATTTCAAAATGTCATAAACTGGTTTATTGTGTTCCATTTACAGCGAAAAATAATTCAATAATACAAATTCTAATATTAATTAAAATAAATTAAGATAAATTTATATAAATTGAATATAAAACATTTGTCAACAAATATAACATAATATAACTGATATAAATCATTTTATTCTCAGGACAGAAGGACAATTTGTAATTGCTGTGGGTTTCCGATAGTCGGCGACTGTGCAGCATCTCAGTGTAAAAAGCAAAATAGAAAGTAAAAAAACAGTGTTGCCATGTCTTCCTATTATAAGCGCCTTTAAGCTTTTTTCATAAAGTGACCTTACCTATAAATATAGGCAGTCTTTTGGGGATTATTTAAAGAATACAGTCCGTATGGGGAGGGAGGATATGTGGTGGTGCTTATGGAAATTAATAAATTCTTCATAATTCATACACAGCCAGCCAGCCAGCCTTTAACCACACCTCTCAAACAAAAACAGGTTGATTCTCCTGAGAAATCTGGCAACACTGTAGGAGCTACTGCGATCAGACGACAGAGCGGGTTTAGTTAGTTAAAAGCTTTTTGCCCTTTAACTATCTATACAGGTACGTGCAATTAAGTAAAACGGTGTTTGTGTCAGTACATGACTATGACTATATCTGAGTCATATTGTTTTTAATTTAACAAATTAACAATGAAGATGTCTTTTATAGGTTGTTATAAAACATCGTTAGCTTTAAAAGGTAAACAACGTTAGCCAACCAGCACTCAAACGACGTTTGGCCAAAACTAAGACATTTAGTATTTACAGTTATGTTTTTTAAATAATATTTTTTTTAGTAGAAACTGTTTTTTGTGTGACCTCAGTCATGAGGTGTTGTTTTAGCTAACGTTACCCGTGCTAATGTCTTTAGCTAATAGTCTCAACGAGTACCTCATTTTAGTTTCTCCTAAATACTATGAATCATTTTGAGGTCATTAATTGATATCATAATCATACTTATTGTGATCTTTCATACGTGCTTATTTATGAACGGGCGTTTTTCAGATTCGAGGCTTAGCACATTTATTTGAACCCCTACATGAATGCTAATGTCATACTGTAGTAAATAAACGTGTTATTGTATTATGAAGTACAATCAGAGATTGGAAGTTTGCTTGATCTACATTATGTAACCTGTCTAAGAATGGATTATAACTGCATATCTTGTTTGTAAGTGTTGTAATAAGTGGTCTAACACTGAAAGTCTAATGAAATTACATGGATTTGAATCAGCAGAAATCATGTAAATGGGCTCTGTTGAATTTTCATGAATGTTTTAGTAGATGTTTTGTTTGAAACATTATAAGACTGGAATAGCTTGCTTGTCAGGTGAACCTTTGTTTTAATTTAGCTTAATTTAAAATAAGTGATCAAGCATGTGCTTCATTGTCATAATTTAAGTGGAACTGGGTTGTATCTCTTGTATTTTCAAGTGTTTTCCGGGTCTAAGACATGAATATGTTCATTTTATCCTCCTGTGACATTCACTCTGACATTTGCCATTTCACCAAGTAGCAATTAGAGCACTGATAAACTGAGTTGTTTTGATATGGGAAAGCAGCTGGCTTGACATTTTCTGTAGTTGTAATAGAATATGCGCCATAAGGAAGTTCAATAACTTCATTCCATTCTTGTAATTTGAGATGTTGTGTTAATCTGATGGCAAGTCATTCCTCTGTTCAGCTAAAAGACTTTAGTGCCTGGTATTCGAGGGAAAGTAAGTCAGTGCTGTGTTACAGGGTAAAGATTTTAATTTTTCCCATCATTTTTTACATACATGCTTAGTTCTTGTTTTAATTTGTTAGGTCCACTAAACTATATTTGGAGCTCCTCCCCATACAAAAGTTTGTAGCCCAAAGATTGCACACATCTGGTTTAACCAGGGTTCCTAGTTCTGGATGACAGCACACATCACAGCAACAATGTCTCATTCATCACACTACTGAAGACTGTGACAGACAGAGCAGTTCTCAAAAAAGGGGGTGGAAGTTGAGGTTGGAGGGACATGCATGGAGATTTGCATCTCATTGGTTAACCGAAACACTTCCCCAATCTCAGTGTCCGACTTTCTGTTCACTTACACATCAGGATCCACCTGAAACTGGAGAGAAACAATATCCTGGAATATGCCTGAAGTGAAATGTATTATTTTCTGGTGTAGGTGATTGGGAATACAAGATTTAACCGTGTTTTTGCTGTGATTTTACACTACAGGAAGCCCACTCTTTACAAAATGGGAGTAAAAGATCGCCCTCAGTGCTATTTTGATGTGGAAATCAACAGAGAACCAGGTAAGATGTGACAAGCATTGCTGTTTAGCTGTTCTGAAATAGTCTTGTGTGAAGGTCAAATGGTTAAAAGTACAAGTTTTAATAGAGAAATGCTTAAAATGTTTGCTTTTAAGTTATTATTTATATCTCATTGATATTGTATTTCAAAATCAACTATGGAAACTATCTTTAGCAGTAAATGTCAGTGTTTTTGATCAAATAGTAGCATTTATAAGGGGTTCAGTTTTGAGCATTTTGTGCTGAAATTTTGAAGTTATGGATCTTGTACAAAGAATAAAGAGTTAAATCAGCTATTAATAAATGCCTGAGACTGAAAGTGAAACGTTATATGTGTATGTTTTGTAAGTGCTTGGGTAATGGCAGTTAAAATTCCTGTGCCAGTGTGTGAAAAGCTGTTGTGGCAGTCCACACCCTGACCTGCACGGCTGTTTTAATGAACCACAGACTTATAGTGTGTACTAAATAACGTCTGGTTTTCACCTCAGTCTACCACTAATTATGTGTTTTAAGAGAGACGTCTGCGTCATAAAGCAAAACCCCTTATTTAGTGATTTTACACCCATTATTTTGCAAAGCAAATGTTTTAACACCCCGTTTATATTAGTTTATCACTTATAAATTAATTGGATAGGCCTGACTTTATGTACTATGCAAAAACACACTTAAATTTGAATGCTCTTGTATTTGAATATGTATGAGATGTTGCTGTTTGCCACACTAAAATCAACCTGAAAGTTACAGCTTTTAAATTGAATTGCAGTTATAGTCACATTAATCTAACTAATCTTTTTTTATCAGCAAGCTTAAACCTTATACATTTCTGATCCATAAGTCTAATGATTCGTTTTTGCTTTCTTCTAGTTGGACGAATTGTCTTTCAACTGTTCTCCGACGTTTGTCCCAAGACAAGCAAAAATTTTCTTTGCCTGTCCACTGGTACGTATACTTGACATAAATAGCCTTATCATGCTACAGCAAGTTATTTTACCTAGACTGGGTCTTTAAACCTGTAAAGAGCTCTGATAACAATTCATGTCCATGAACATAAGCATAAGCAAAGGCAAATAGCACAAAAATAAACCTGAAGGTGACTAAATCCTGGCTGTATAACAACAAGTGCAGGTTTTTTGCTGACAGTGCTGTGGAATTAACCAAAGCTGTATTTACAGCCTGTTCCTAGAAGACAGAAGCTGCGTTAGTCTGTGTTGAGACGGTTTGGTCATAAATTTAAGTTAGTAATGCTTTGGGTCAATACAGGGATCTTTTTTTCTCACCAGCTGAGATTGAAATGAGAGACACATGCCTTCAGCTCACTGTTGTGTTGCATATATACCAATCCCCATGTCAACGACACCCTCACCCACCCGTATTCATTTCAGTTTTATCGGCATCTCTTCCATGCTGATCAAATTGTTATTAACCTTTTACTGTCTATGTAATTGTATACTTTAGGACTGATTCCAGTTTTTTCAATTAAGAGTGTAGTACTTGGTTACGTTTGTCCACATTTTTGAGAGCTTAGTCTGTGAAATTCTGGTCTTTGGTTTGATTTATGGCTGGTAAATTTCTGAGCTGCACATACTAGGTCTGTTATATAAAAGTATTCAGAAATGATGTACTTCTTTGGTTTGCTTGCAGGTGAGAAAGGCAGTGGCAAAACTACTGGAAAAAAATTATGCTATAAAGGCTCAACTTTCCATCGAGTTGTAAAGAACTTCATGATCCAGGGGGGTGATTTCACGGAGGGTATGTGCAGCCATACTTATAACTGACTTTGATATATGGAAATAGAAATAACTGTGGTGCCTTAACACAAGATCTTATGCATTTATTGCTTATATTCAATTGTCTGTGTGCTTATGAATGTGCTTATTTTTGCTTAGGCAATGGAAGAGGAGGAGAATCTATATATGGTGGTTTCTTTGAAGGTAAGCCATCTTCAGATACTTTCTGTTCTTTATCAAGCATTCAGTAATCTTAGCAAGGTCCCTTAATTTGAGTGTTTTAACATCTTTTGCATGACTTTTAAATGAGCATCTCAGATCCGTGCATGAATTACCAGTCATTGTATTGTTTTTTTTTTGTTTTTTCTTGCGCTGTAGCTGAGAATCTTGACTCTGTTATTCCTGTGATCTTATAATGATCTTCTTTTTGAGTCAGCATGGAGATTCAGGGCTATTTATTCATTTAAAGGTCCAGTCTTCTTGCCTAAAATTTTCAACGTATTCTTTTATTTATAGAGATTGTGGTCTTTTGCAAAATGAGAAGGTAAGAGATGTACACAGTGCAGTAACACAATTTAGACTAAACATTCCCTATTCCAAATCCAATATGTGAACCATGACAAAAACGTCCACACTGCACAGTGTGCTCATGGATATGGATATGTGGTTGACTGAATTCTCTTTTTTGTTGTTGTTTTATTTTGTTTCTTTCTTCATTTTTCCAGGATGGCTTGTCATGCAATACAATACTCTTGAACATAATCCAGCCTTTATTAGTTCACCCAAAAATTGTCATTTATTCATCTTATGTTGTTCCAAATATACAGCTCTTGAAAAAATTAAGAGACCACTCCAAGTTCAGAAATCAATGTTAAGTGGTCTCTTAATTTTTTCCAGAGCTGTACATGACTTTCTTTCATCAGTGGAACAAAACAAGAAAATGAAAAATATGTGCAGGTCAATATTTTCCATGCAATTGTAATAAACTTTTACAATACTTTTTTTTATTTTTTTATAAAACTTTTTTTTGAAGCTTGAAAGCTCCAGCAGTTGCATAGAATAGAGCTGTATTATTTTCATGGCCCACAGAAGAAAACCTTTGGTTTGGATTGTCATGAGAATGAGTAAAAAAAATAACAGAATTTTCAGTTTTGGGTGAACTATCCATTTTAGAAATAATTCAGCATAAACATAGTTTTAACAAACAAAGTTTTAATGTAAACTGTAGTTGTTTTAGTAGCCCTCTGGATAGTAAAGCTCTGCTTTTACGCAAAAGGGCATAAGAAACACTCAAGAGTTCAGAAGCAGGATAGAAGCAATACTGATGATAGGTGTTCATGAACATCTCTTTTTGCCTGCTGCAGTCCTTCTCCTTAACACGACTTTTTGAAACAGTCGACAAGCACTCAGTGTCCCTCTTTGTCCGTATCTCTCTTCAACAGATGAGAACTTTACTCTCAAACATGACAGAGCCTTCCTCTTGTCGATGGCCAACCGTGGCAAAGACACAAATGGGTCCCAGTTCTTCATGTAAGTTGTATTTACTCTGTTATAAGACTCAGAGAGGGTGTATGTGTGTAGAGAAACAACCATTCATCACCAGATCTTTTGCTTACCATTTAATATGACTGATTGGTCACTATTAAATGACACATGCAATATGTATAGATTACATATTCCCCTAGTGTTCAAGATCATTTCTACAGAGCTCAGTCATAGCCTTTGCACTATGGCTCAACTTATAATAATGTGCTTTTGAAAGCCTGTATCTGTTTTAGCTTGCCCTAAAACACAAAGAGCATCTGGGCTTCTAACTTGGGCTCAAGTGTAATAGTCTTATACTTATGTTGTTCCAAATTTGTTTTTTAGACCAAAATCAATTTTTAAAGACCACTATGATGTTCTTTTTGCTGTTCACGCTCACGCTGTCTAACTTTCCCAAACCTCTTCAATATCTTTACCATATAGAAATATATATATATATATATATATATAAATTCTGACTTTTTTATTTTGGAGACTCTACATAGTGTACATGTTCATGTGGGATGCAGGTGCATTTTCATCTCCCTTTTCCCTTGTCAATGTGCATTTAGAAATATTTTTAAATCAGAAAGAAATTCCTTTTTTGCCTACAAATGTATTACAATTTTTCTCTTGCCATTTTTGTGTAAAATTTGCAGAAACTCTAGCATCCTGCTCTACCAAGGTAAAGTGTCTCTCCAAGGCTGTGCTTCTCTCTCCTGACTGTGTATTTCTGGTTGCTTTTAGCTAGCACTGGCTTTTTGTTTATCTTTAAATAATGTTTTTACTTCATTAAAAACTTGTTCTCCCAGCACCGAGAACCTGAGGTCTTTCAATTATTGATGTATTTCAAGTTTAGCATTACAGGATGTATTTTCCTGCCATGGACACACTGATTTCTATTTGAAGTTGTCCCTATGATATTTTATTGGTTTTGTCAGCATAATGTTGGCAGATGTTGGACCTGTCCCTGTTCATCATTAGTATTTATTCATCCAGCCTATGTTATTGTGCAAGCACTGCTGGATTTTAAATTCTTCAGTGTTTGAATAGATACACTCATATTTCTTCTTGATGAAAGACTGAATGTGTGTGTTTTTTGTTTTTTTGGACTAAATTTTCTTCCGTTTATTTTTTTCCCACACATGTACCTGTTGGATGACCTGGACTCCATTATGTAATTTGCCTCATAACAGAACTACAAAGACAGCGCCTCACCTAGATGGGTATGTTCATAATGACCCAGTGGCTTCATTTAACTAGTTCTATCTGTTGTAGTTCAAGCCATACTGTAGGAAATTGCTTGAACTACAAGAAAATAATTTTAAAATACTGATTTAAAGTTTAGAAAGAATTTATTTATTATAGGATTATAGGATATGTATGCAAGATTTTCTCTTAAATTCCAAAATTTCTTGCAACTGTAAGGATTGTTGGTCTAATTTAGAGTGCATGTGGTCTTTGGGCTGGTCATCTCGGGCTTTGAGGTCATAAAGAAAATCGAGGGGCTGAAGACTGACTCAGCCAGCAGACCCTATGCTGACGTCAGAGTGATTGACTGTGGACAGCTGATTACAAAGTCTGCTAACGATGGTAAGCTTGTTCCTGTGTGTGCGAGACAAACGAAGAATTTTGGCTGCCGACCTGCCGCCTGTCACTATACTGTCTGAAATTGTCTTTACCTAATGGAGAATATTTTTTTGATTTGAAATATTGTAGACTCCTAATTTAATACGTACACTTACACTGTGTCCTAACCAGGCATGACATGACAAAGTGTCAAGTACCAAATCACTTCTCCATGTTGAGTTTTTGCCCTAACCACCCACGGCAGGTGATGTGCAACAAGACATTTTGCTAGTCGCTTAATTTCTATTTTGATCATGTCAATCTGGACAGCCCCGCCCAAGGTGAAATCTCATTGGTCCAAAATCCTGCTCCTTACAGATATATACCAAATATAACATATGTTATGATTTGCTGTACTTTTTGGACAAAGTGTTGTTTTCAAAGAGAAAGCTCCAGTTCAAAATAAACTAATAAAATCACATTTTCTGACTAAGTTTGGTGCATTTTCTGTAGTTCTTCAAGGTAAAAGGAGGAAAGCGTTCCATTCTGAGGACTCGCAGAGTTCCTTAGAGTCTTCATCTCAGTATTCCTCCTGTGAAGGAGAGTCTGACAAAAAGTATGCATCTCGAAAGAGGAAAAGAAACTCAAAGAGTAAGCACTCAAAGAGAAAGAGAAAAGAGACAAAGAAGGAGAGAGACACAGTTGAAACAGCAAGACATGGAAGGTAAATTACTGTAACCAGCTCGGTTTCCTATTATGCACAATGAAAGAATCTGTTTGCATTTTATTTGTTATTGATCTAAAGCAATAAGACATTTGCTATTTGCCTATACTGATACTTTTCAGCCATTTCACAGTCTGACATTGTCATATAGTATATTTAAAAACTTTTCAAAGTCACCAAAAAATAAAAATAATAGAAATCTGAGCTGATTATTATCGATTATTGTTGTTCATGCCTTTATATGATTGACCTTTATTTTGGTTGTATAATATAAATATACGTTTTTACTGATTCACAGTCATGCTGAGGGAGAGATGGCAGAGGAAGATGATGGTGAGGCTGAGCAGAATGTGAAAAGGGAGAAGCCTGTGGTTCGACCAGAAGAGATCCCACCCGTGCCAGAGAACCGTTTCCTGCTCCGCAGAGACATGCCTTCTCAGGAGGAGACAATAAAAACGTTAGTGTTTTTTGTACAGTTCAACAAATAGATGTTCCTCTTTTCATTTAAACATCACAAGAATCTTTCCTCCCCATCCCCAGATATTAGATAATATCTGAAATTCTCTGGGGTCAAGTTTTAAAGTGTTACAAGCAAACCATAGTGATTAATATTTTAGTTTTCTTGCTTAATGATTAATCCCTGAAATCCATGGCTCAGTTTTGATACTATACTATTTTAAACCAAAAGAGAGTCTTGAAACTGATACTCTTCCACCCCAATAGAGTTGAACAAGACACAGTCATGGCACCAAAGGACACCAAACCAGCTGTCACAAAATCTGGACGCAAGATCAAAGGACGCGGAACTATGGTATGACAGCCATGAATTACATTTATACCACATACAGAAAAAACTATACCACATACAAAAAAAGACACAGAATGACATTGAACAAAGGACAGTGGACAAAATGAATGTTTTTTTTAAAAACCCAAAACTATATCAGCTGTTTTAATTCTAATTATCTAATTCTAATGATTTGACATTAGGTGCGTCCCAATTCGCGTACTTATGCACTAGTGCGAGTAGTGCGTTCACACAGAAAATTCCAAAAAGAAAAAGTGCACTTTAAATACCCGGATGATGCACCAAATTAACGGAAAAAACGAAGTGTGGAATGTTGGACACTTCATGCACTCAGCTGTCGCAGCTTTAATTACGTAGTGGAGGGGAAGGGAGGATCGGACTCCGTTGTTAAATGACAAAATAACCTTATACAATTCACGCACTACATGGATGAGTGCACAGTGCACAAGTACATAGTGTATAAGTGCATAGTGTATAGTGCGTCATTTGGGACTCAACTATTGACTCTTTAAAAAGTGCTTGATGAGAATGTTGGTCTGTTTGATTGGCCATGCATGAAGTGTTGCTGTTTTTTATTCCCCCTGCAGAGGTACCATACACCCCCTCGGTCAAAGTCCCGATCAGAGTCGGAAGGGGAACGGGGGAGCAGTGAGACTCCCCCACACTGGAAAGAGGAAATGCAGAGGACTAAGGCTTACCAGCCCCCCAGTGTGGAGAGATGGAGTAAAGGAGAAAGGTATGTTATGTTATGTAATGTTATGCATGAATGTATGAGTCTTATTTGAATTAATTACTGTATTTTTCATCAGAATTATTATATGTGGCAAGCTAATACTGGGAGTTTATTTCTGGTTTATCCAAGTTCATATTTTTTATATGCTTTCAGAAATGCATTTGTATGAAAAAACATGGTTGGAACTAGGGCTGGGCGATAAAACGATAACAGAAATTATCGCAATACAATTTTCTTTGATGAAATAAAAGTTTGAGAAGTGTTCAATGTAATGTTTATGCACTATGCAAATATTGTGATAATTATCGATATCGACTGATATGAAAAAAATTATTGTGATAATTTTTTGGGGTTTTTTGGGGGGTTTTTAGTTGGAACAAAGATTTTTACTTATTGTAATTTTTTTAACTATTGTTGAAACAGATGGGATGACAGAAGTGACACCCCAAGGTCTAGATCAAGATCAGGAGAGCATTCCTTAAGTGAGGCCTCTGTATACTCCAGCCGGTATCAATCCAGAAAAGAAAAAAAGAAAACCAAACGCAAGAAGAAAAATAAGAAACGAAAGCACTCAAAGAAACATAAAAAGAACAAGACCAAGGAGACCTCCCTGTCTGAGGGTGAGATGACTGGGTCCTCAGGTAAGAGGTCAAAACAATCAGGCCGTGCTGAAAGGAGACATTCTCAATCACGCTCTCGTTCTTACTCTCGTTCATCCTCGCGTCACTCCCACAGATCGTATCGATCAGAGTCAGAAAGGAGACGTTACTTATCAAGCTCTTCTAAAGATTCACGATCTTGTTCAAAGTCCAGGAGCAGATCCTATTCCAGAAGTCGGTCAAGGTCTGAGAGGCGGGGACGGTCATCCATGAGGTCAAGTCGTAGTCGATCAGGGCAGTCTGTTACACATTCTAGGTCACTGTCTCGTTCTCGATCCAGATATAGGACAAGGTCAAGAACAAGATCAAACTCTAGGTATAGTTCAGAAACCCCACCACGTTCCAGGAAAAGAAATGAGTTGAGATCTCCTCGAAAGCCAAAGTCTACAGAGGGTGGTATTTCCAAATTAGACAAGCCTAGATCGGGTCAAGGTGAAGAACCTAAAGCACCACCAGCAGCATCTTCAGAGAGTGTCTCTGTTTTGCCTTTGAGCGATAGTCCACCTCCCTCTCGATGGAAGCCAGGCCAGAAACCCTGGAAACCCTCTTACGTCCGCATCCAAGAGATCAATGTAAAATCAGCCCCAGCTTCAGATGCACTAATCAGCCCATCATCAAATGTACCTCTGGAAAAAATATCCTCTTCAAAGCCAGACATGGCTGTTAGTCACAGAGGCCCCAGCAGCAGTAACAATAATGTTCCTGATAGGCTCCTGCAAAGCAGTTTGTCCAGGAGCAAGTCACGTAGTCGATCAAGGAGCAGCAGCAAATCACTGAGTCAGTACGGAAGCAGATCTTTGTCCTGCAGTAGGTCAGAATCATATGGTTCAAACAAAGAAAGATCCACTGACAAAAAGAGAAAACGTAGTTCTCACAGAAATGGCCAAAAGAGGGACAAGCATGCAAATCATGGTAGTGGCCACAAATATACATCTCCCTCTTCAGAGGATGTATCTGATAGTCAATACAGTCCTATCCATGGACACAGTGATTCCTTGGTACAGAGAAACACACTTGATTCTCTGTCAGATCTACAGGCAATGGCAATAAAAAGCAAGAACCCCATTCAAAGGAAAGAACCAAACAACAACAATGCATCAGGATGGGAAAGTGAAGGAGAGAACTCAAGTAAGACTAATACTGCTGCAGAACACAACCAAATCCCTGTTAAGGACGATGGACTTACTGAAACGAAAAAGAGGCAGATTTTGGCTCGTTGCTGGGAGTCCGAGAGTGACTCTGAAATGCCAAACAAAAAGGTAGGTGGTGATGCCAAACATGTGTCTGAAAAAGAGGAAGGAGAGGCTAGTTCAGAATCAGAGGATGATGACCCTTTATGGTCAAACCATGGTGCAGAAATGTTCAAGCTGTTAAAGGGTAATGAGGAACAGTCTGCAGACACAAAAATTTCAAAACACAAGAACAAGAAAGCCAAGCGGAAACACAAGCACAAAAGAAAGAACACTTCCAGGTCAGGATCTCGCAGATCCAAGGCAAAGAAATCCAAGAAGCACCAGAAGCCAAAAGAGACATTTCACTGGCAGCCTCCACTGGAGTTTGGTGATGAAGGCGAAGAGGATGATTCAGTCACTCAATCAAAACAGTTATACATAGCAAATCCTGATTCTGTCAGTGATGGAGCAAAAAGGCATGTAAAATCTGGAAAGATCAAGCCCCAAATCTTAGAGAGTAAGGATCAGGATCAAGGGATTATCGAATCAACACAAGATAAGTTTACTGTAGAGTCTTCTAAAAGTATTGATGAGAACGAGAAGATAACTGTAATCCAAAAATCAAAGCTAAATCGCAATACTAGAAGAAGTCCAGCTCAAAGCCGTCCAGAGATTGCAAAGCCATCCACAGATCCAGAGACCAATCTTTCAGACACTAACTTGGCAAGTATAAAACCAATAAACCCAAATAAAGTTGAGATATGTTCTCCAGAGCGCATCCCAGAGGCTGAGCAACCAGGGCCCAAAGCGATTGGCTTTTCCCCACTGAAAAATATTCTGAATAATGGTAGTGTGCTTGTTCCACCTAAAATAGAGAAAGGAAACTCTATTACTATTGGACCTACTTTATCTCATGGCAGTCAGCCAGAGGAAACTGTACCAGATGACAGTTCTATCTCAGCAGTTGAAAATAAATGGAAACCTTTGACAGGCATGAATGCTCTGCAGGCCATTACTATAAAGCCATTTATTATGAAAATAAACAAACAGCAAGATCAAATGGAAGGAAAGACTCAGGGTCTTAAGATCGAGATCAAGAGCAAGAGTAGAGTCCGTCCAGGATCCCTCTTTGACGAGGTACGAAAGACGGCTCGGTTAAATCAGAGACCCAGAAATCCAGACAGTTCAAGTGAAGAAGACTCTCTTCCAGCAACAGGAGAAAGAGCTGGATCCCTTAATCCCTCTCAGAACAAGTCAAGGTCTGTGTCAAGTCACGAGTCCCACCGCAGAAGTAGGTCCCATTCCTATAGCCACTCCAGGAGCAGGTCCAGAAGCTTCACCTACTCTTCCAGGTTGGTTACAACAGGCATTTTTTTCATGCCTACATATGTCCAATCTTTCAGGTCAAGTCAATCTTGTATGTTTTCATTTTTCACACAGAAGCTACAGTAGAAGTAGAAGCAGGAGTAGATACAGTAGAGGACACTCTCGTTCTCGAAGTAGCACCTGCCGAAGTTATCGTAGGTAAGATATTTATCTCTGCTTCAGTCTAATATGTATTTTAAAGAACACTTTGGTGTGATGGGGATTAAAATGTTCCTAATTGATTAAGATGCCACATGATTTGTTTTAGTCGCACAGACAGTAGGAGTCGTTCTAGAAGTCGGTATAGAGGTCGCCACAGATCAAGGTGAGCATAGAACCAAAATGTTTAATGCACTTTGATTGTAATTTGGTGTTATTTAATTATTCTTTGCATTATGTGTTCTATTCCTGGAAATACAGGTCTGAATCTTATGATAGTTATTCTAGCCGCAGCCGCAGTCGTAGCAGGAGAAGAGGCCGTCGGAGAAGTGAGAGCTCTGATCGCAGGTCCAGGTACATCATGAGTAAATCCTTGTATTATCAAAACTGTCTTGTGTGAATTTGATCATGTTTCCCCACTGAAGCTAATTCTTTGATGTCTGTTTTCACGTTCAGGTCATATCGCTCCAGTCGCAGTTCGTCCAGGCGGCGAAGTCATACCCGAAGCAGTCGATACAGCTGAGTTAAATTTAAAAGACGCACAATAGTCTGAACGATAGTCTCAGTTTGTTTTGTGAAGTATGTATTTTGATGTACACTGTATCGTCATGTAATGTGTAATTCGAATATGTTCTACCGTATTTTTTCACATGAGTCTATGTATGAATGTCACTGCTTTTTTCTGGTACATTTTTATATTATTCCTAAGAAAATGCACATAGAATCTCTCTAACTGTAATGCTAAGGTTATATATAAAGAGCCACTTACCTCAGTCTTTTGAACATGAGAACCTGTGAAATGTTAGTCATGTTTGGAAGGATTTTAACATTGTAGACATGGATGGGAAGTGGTAGACATGGATGGGAAATGTTTAGTTTTGGCCAAATGAATGTTTTGTTTAAAAGGTTGCATTTTTTAAATTTGTACATAAAAACAAAGTCTTGCTGAATGTATCTAGTGCTGCTTATTGATGCACCATTTCATAACAAACTAACCTTGCCAATTGTAAATAAAACTACGTTTGTTTGTGAAATCCTGTCAGTGCTGTATAATGTGTATTCTGTGAGATGACATGTTCTTGTAGCAACATATCATGCTTCATTGACTCCTGCAAATGTACACAAAGTTGAGTATGATGCATTAGGATACAGTAATTGCAGATGCAAGTTATTAGAAGTACATTTAAGGCTTGTTTGTTAGTATTGACCTAAAGTGGGTTTGCTTTTTGATTTAGTCCTGTTCTACAGTGGGTCTGATGATATAAATCTAGTGTGTCATAAAGGAGACATCCCAAATCAGGACCAGGATTGACAACCACAGCACTACTGCATCCAAATTCATGTACTTTCAGAGTATGAACTGAATTCTCTGATTAAGAATTCAGATATTGATATTGTTCTTTGATACTGTATTTGTAGACATACTACTCAAACTGTTAAAGTACCATTTAACCATAAAGAAAACAAGTATTGGTACCTTTTTTTCCTTCCTCTTCAACTTTTAAAATCTGACAGTTCCTCAGCTCCTGTAGCCTCCTGAGATAGTGTCTACTGGTTACTCACTTCATAATCTCAGCAGGTGTAGTATGCTATCTGGGTATTGTTCACCTATTGTTTCATAAAAAAGAAATTGCATATTCGGACATCCTATTCACTATATAGTAGAAAAGTATGCATATTCGGACACAAGAAGTACGGATTTGAGGATTCAGCATGTTGAGCACAAGGCAAGGTGCTGTCAGACATGCAAGGTCATGGGAACCTGTGAGACAATGCTCCATCTATCCATAAGGACAGCTCGTATTGATTAGTCATTTTTTTAGCTGTAGATGTAGACTAGAGCTCAGACAGGAAAAAAAATTATCTAGTGCAATGGCCCTTTAAAACTTCTGACAAAAGCCCATATGATCCCCGAGCTCCAATCACCAATTCCGACTGCAAAAGCAGCCTCTGCATTTTTGTCTGTCTGAATGCTGCTAGCACGGCGAAAGAAGAAAAAAAAGAAAACAGTGAGGGGAAGGAAAACTGAAGAAATGTGAAAATCCAACGTACTATTACATGGCGAGCGGAAGTCCTGGGCAAATGGAGGTTTTCGTGGACTCTTTCGATGCTAGAGACCTCGGATCAAAATGGTACAGTAGACAACGACATTTTGATCGTTTTGTATCCATATTTTATCTTTTGCAATTTTAAAAGACTTAGCTAGGCCGATGAAACTTGGAATAGTTTGTCCTGGGATGTGTCTGACTTTTGAACGTGTTAAATAACGTGATGTCGCCAATAAATTTGACCGCGAAATGAAGTTTGCAACTTGCAGGGAACGCCGACAGCCAGAGAAATTGGAAGGTTAACAAGAATGCTATGGCCACAATAGCTACATTGTTGCATTTAAATAGTTAAATTCTCTCATATCAGTGTGGACAGAGATCACGTCGTGACTGGTGCATTTTGTGGACATTGATGTATGTAAAATTAAAAGCGAAACATTTTTATTCCAAATATACTTTTGAAATTATAGACTTTGTTGCACAGGAAGAGACAGAATGCCTGTCACAATACTGCTAACTTAGACATGGTGACCTTAAATTTGTGGATCCCAATCCATAGAGTTCATATTTCAGTTGTGCAATAACGGTGAGTCTCCATAATAAATGTTAAATAAACGTTATAATTTAAATAACATTTAAATTAGTTTGTGATTAGATAATTTTAGAAATGTTACTTCTTCTAAATACAATTAAAATTGCCCAAAACAAAGACAAATAAGCTTGAGATCATTTATATAGCAAATAATTATAATTGCATAAATGACATCAGTATTAGTATTAATTCATGATTATTGTTAGTAATGTTGTAGTCTTTTACTTTTTTATCAAAGTACAAACAAAATAATGCTTAAAAATTAGTTCTGCATATTGTTTATCAAAGTTAAACAAATATCTAAATTGTAAATATAATTAAAAATCTTAAAAAATATGGAATATAATAATTCTTTTCTAGTATATTTCATTGGCTAGATGTTACTCTTTATGAGTGCACCTTTTATAAAACATTTTTAAACCAATCCACCAATCACAAATGACTACAAAAGTCTGTTTTTAGTAGCAGATTATTAGTTAATCAAACCCTTAAGAATAAAATGGGAAGAGAATAAGAAAAGAGATGTCTTACAACCAGTTATTTTCATTATCGGCACTCTTCTTAGTATATTAATGTTTTATATTCTTAGTAAACAGAGGGAGAGAATCAGAGAGGTTGCAGGATGACAGTAGAGTTGATTTTAGGAGCCTTCATTAAAAATAAAGAATGTGTATTGTAGTACAGTGAGGCTCCTTCACATCTGGAAGCTGGGCTAATACAGTATCTGGGTCAGGTCACTACTTTAGTGCCATAACCCTGTCTTTTTGACTCGCTTTACTTTTTTCACATGACCCTTAAAAAGTGTAGTTGTCTTTTTTATTATTATTGTTTATACAGTGCAAAGACAGTGCAGTGTTTAAATATGCATTGTCTGTTGCTGGCTGGTTTGTGAAATGAGTCAGAACCCAAAGGACTCCATTACGCCCCCATTAATGCATTCGGATATAATCAATTTTAGACAATTACCAGAATATCACTTGATGATGCCATTTAACAGTTTAATTTCTGAAACTCGAATAACAGAAAAGGAGCTGTACTTATTCGGCTGCACTTGGTGACTGGTTAAGCATTGGTGCTAAAAGGTCATCGTGGGTTTGATTCCTAGGGAAGACTCATACTTATAAGATGTTTTGGATAAAAGCATCAGACAAACGAAGAATCCTAACCCTCACAATGAATTGTTGCATGATTATTTCCTAGCATGAACCTACATGAATTGCCTCTTTGTTAACTGTTCCACTTGAAAGCACTATGAAAGTTTGTACTTTAGAAAGAGCTGAAATAGAACAACTCCTGCTAAACTCTGCAGTCTTGTCCTTTAGTGCTGCAGCCTGGAAAAAAGCATCATGCTGAGGGTTTTTATGTAACCGTCTATTCAGGACATTCCTGCCCACCCTTGACTTTGAGGCTTCGTTGTCTCTCAGTGCTCTGCTGTTAGGGACACTTGAATCCATGTGACAAGTGCTCCTCGAACGCCTCCCAGCAATCAACTCCAGCAGATTTGTTCATATTATTATTAATGTTGAAAACGGTATATTTTTTTAAGTTTAAGTAGACAGATATAATAATTACTGTAAAAACAGTAATATTTTGAAATAAATGAAAATAGAAAAGTTATTTTAAATTGTAATAAATAACTATTTTCTATTTGAATATATTTTAAAATGTAATTCATTCCTGTGATAGCAAAGCTGAATTTTCAGCATCATTACTCCAGTCTTCATTGTCACATGATCCTTCAGAAATCATTCTAATATGCTGATTTGCTGCTCAAGAAACATTTCTTCTTATTATTAATGTTGACAACAGACGTGCTGCTTAATATTTTTTATGAAAACCGCAATACATTTTGTTACAGGATTCTTTGATGAATAGAAAGTTAAAAAGAATAGCATTTATTTAACATATAAATGTCTTTACTGTCCTTTTTGATCAATTTAATGTGTCAATTTAAAAAGTATTAATTTCTTTAAAAAAAAGAAACTCTTACTGATCCCAAACGTTTGAATGGTGGTGAGATATTATAAAATCAGCATAAATTAAAGGCAGTACAACAAATATGTACATACTGCTTACATATTCAGGATCTATTCACTGAATCTGTATGATTTTAATCTTATCAACACACATTTCCCTCTCTTTGGTCATTTACAAGACATTTACTTCCTTATTTCACAGTCTTTCCCACAGTGTCCATGTTGTTTGTCAGGTTCAGTTCCTCACATTGCTGCACACTTAGGTCAGAGTCTGTACATGGAGAAGAGTTGGCCTCTGAGCAGAGTTAGCAGATCTGTGGCAGTTTGTGTTTGTGTTTTATGTGGCAGAGACATGCCAACTCCACAGGCTCTTCTCTTGGCCAGAAATCCTGACTCAGCTCCTGCTCGCATAGCTCAGGCTGATTTCTCCTGGCAGTCCTGCTCTGGACATAGTAACCTGGCAGATCACATGCAGCTTTGATTATTCAGTTCCTGCATTCGATAAGTTTAAAGTGCCCCATTTAGCCTCCTTCAAAAGTAACACGCTCTATTTACTCAATAAAATTGTAGCAACAGATTACAAGCAATATTATTAATTAAATTCAACATATAAGAATTGAGTTAGAATTAATCAAATTAATTCCTTAAAAATCATTAATTAAAAATGTGTAAAATTAGCAAACACCATTACAAAAAACACAAACTGACATTAAAAGCAAAGAGTGAATCTGCCCAACTAAGTGAAACAATGATCACCATAATGGTGACCAAATATTTTAAATAAAATCAACATCAACATCTAAACCTCTGTTAATTCTTGTGTTTCTCTTTCCTTTAATGATTCTGCTTGTTATCATCAGGTGTCTTCAATATTGGCAATAAAAAATAAAGAGTTCTTAATTCATCTTTGACGTCTGTCTGTTATTCAGATGTTTTAGTTAAAATTTTTCTTAAATTTTACTCATTTTAAATGGTTGACATTTAAGGAATTAATTTGATTAATTCTAACTCAATTCTGTTTGTTGAATTTAATTAATAATATTGCTTGTAATCTGTTGCCAAAATTTTATGTAGTAGATATAGCGTATTACTTTTTACAGTGTAGGTTAACGTGCATTCAAGGTCAAAAAACACTTTAATTTTCTTATAATATACATAGCAGCATCACCTCTTTTCTCACAGTGTCTGAAACCATTCGATAAAGGATTGGGTCTCTCTAAACCCCTCCTTTCCAAGAGCCTCCTCTGCTCTGATTGGTCAGATGGACCAGTCTGTTGTGAATGGTCTAGCGCTTACAGCACATGTCGAAAACAAAATATCTCATTACCATATCTGAATTTTAGCTCCAGAGGCTTCCTCAGCACCTGTGCTATATCAGGTCGAGCCAGAGCCATGGGAAAATGTTTCTATTGTTCAATATAGTGACTCTTATTAACTCCTCTCTTTTAGTCTATATCCGGATCAGGCTGAGATTATAGTATTTTGCAAAGTTGTTTGCTGTTCCTGTTCATTGCAAAAAATAAATTTTCAATTTTCTCCCAGCGCTGTCACAGTGATCTCACACAGCTTTGTTTGTGTCGCCAAATTGTTCTTAGTGTCTCTTTTACGAGAACCTGATTTCTCTCACCTTGTCAAGCGCATCTTTTATTATTAGATGCAGCAGACGCAAAATAGGTAAAATCCTTTGTTTTGTTTGTCTGGCTCAATTTCATGCCCCGCTTGGCACATAATATTTCAAACTGTGATTCTGTTGCTCTTGGTTGCATTAACATATAGATGGAAATGGGAAGTCTTCTAAATATATCTGCCCCAGTCGGCACAGGAAGAGTGCAATGAGTCGTAGACATTCCCATGTGGTTTGTAATAAAATAAATGTTGTACGACGATTGCAGTATCCAAAGGTTATGAGAGATATTTAATGCCTTAATGTCACCATAAAAACGACTTTCATTTAAACTAACACAGTCCCAGTGTAGTCTTTCAATTTCCAGATTTATTGATTGATTGATTTCTTGAATTTTATCTCATAGCCGATGCCGACAAGGACTTCCCTGAGCAGAATTTGCTGGACATACAGAAACTCTACAGTAAACCTCTGCCATCCTCCCTTGCTCTACTAAAACCATTGGAAAGGTGAGTGTTTCTGGGTTTCTTTCCTTCTCAGAAAAGAGCTTTCATTGGCTTCCAATCCGTTATGCTGTTAATTAGCTGCTGAACCTGAAAACAACTGACAGGGGAGCGCCATCCCTAATCACTTATTCTGATTGAACTTGGTAATTAGATGAAGAGATTGATGACAACCTCTTTCAACAATTTCTAACCTAAGGGAAATATTTATCTTTATCTAATTAATTTGTGCAAGAGTTATAGTTCTGCACTAAATTTTCACTTTTTATTTATCGTTTTGCATTTTGGTTTTCAACTTCAGTTTAGTTTTAATTCATTTTTGTTTCATTATTGTTTTTGAGTTTTTTTCTATATCATTTTTTAATTTCTGTGTTGTTTTTGTTTATATTGTAGTGAACATTTAGAGTTTCATTTATAGTTTTTTGCAAGTGCCTGTTTTTATATTTAATAAATTTAGTAAATTTGAAATGTTACTTTCTGCAAATTTAACGAAGTATGTTTTTCTGTTGCTATGAGTTTCTTTGGCTATACTGTACACTGTTCAAATGTTTGGGGTCTGTAAGTAATTTTTTGAAAATTGATTACTTATATTTAGCAGGAATGCATTAAATTTGATCAAAAGTGATTTTTTATATTGTTACAAAAAAAAAAAAGTAAAATAAAGGTTGTTCTTTTGAACTTTCTATTAATCAGAGAATCTTAAAAAAAATTATTTATCATGGTTTTCATGAAAATACTGAACAGCACAACTGTTTTCAACATCGACAATAGTAAGAAATGTTTCTTGGGCACCAAATCAGCATATTAAAATGATTTCTGAATGATCATGTGACACTGAATACTGGAGTAATGATGCTGAAAATTCAACTTTGCCATCACTAGAATTAATTATATTTTTAAATATATTAAAATAAAAAATAAAAAGTTATTTTAAAGGGGTCATGAATTGAGAATTCAACTTTTCATTGCGCTTTTGATATATAAGAGGTCATCGTAAGAATGTCCTGTAAGTTAAAAACCATACTAACATTATAAGTGCACCCCAGGAAATGTAAAACAATAAAATGCAGTTTTAATGAACGCAGTTCATGACCCCTTTAAAAATCTTATTGACCACAAACTTTTGAACAGAAATGTATCTCTCCAATAAAACAATAAATAAAGTCTTTGTTTGAATTTCAAAATATGTAATACAGTAACGACGCATGCCTAGACAAATAGCAATCATGCCTATTTCTACAATTTATCTTCTTTTTGCTTATATTTTTAAAAATACATCTCAAATTTCAATATGAAACTCAGGAGGAATCCCTGTAAACAAATGTGACAGATGCAAACAGATGTGAATTGTATGTTTCTCTATGGAGATATTCTGCCTTTGCTTTTCCTGTGCTTAAAGCTCACATTATTCAGCAGTAGTCCGACAGCTGATCCGAGGAGCAGCAAACAGCCCTGTTCAGTGAACTGGCATGTGTAATAGCAGGTGTTATAGTTCAGGAGGTTTTCTCAGAGAAAGTGATGCTGTGGTTTGTGGCAGCTCTCTGACAGTGTGTAATTATCAACTGTGCTGGCTATTCTGAATGGGTGAGAAGACTTTAATGCATGTATTTGTATTTAAGAGAGCTTAAAGAGATAGCTTAGCCTAAAATGAAAATTATGTCATCATTTACTCAACCACATGTCATTACAAACCTCTGTTATTGTCTTGCTTTCACTTTTGCTTGATGAAAAAGAGCAGCTCAGACATCCTGCCTTTTGTGTTTCACAGGCAAAAGCAAATAATACAATAATAAATAATAAAAAATACATATGAATGAGTAAATAAGCTTCATTTTGTGATGAATTTTTACCTTAATACAGACAATAAAGATGGCGCCGGTTGTAGGCTTTTGTCATTCATTTTCTTACTAACATATAATAACATGAAAAATACATTAGAAACAGTAATATTGTACAATTTTAATATTGTGCAATATAGTTTTCTATTTAAATATATTTTAAAACGTCGTTTATTTTTGCATCATTACTTCAGTCTTCAGTGTCACATGATCCTTTAGAAATCATTCTAATATGCTGATGTGCAAGAAGCATTTCTTATTTATCATTGAATGAACTGAAAACAGTTGAGCTGCTTAATATTTTTGTGGAAACGGTGATACATTTTTTAGCATTCTTTGATGAATAGAAAATGAAACTGTGCTTGTAATACATCTTTATCTGGGTCCTCATTTTATGTTACTAAACTCAAACACAGAATTTATTGCTCACTTTTACCATGCACAGCTTATTATGTTTAATAAGGACTATATTTATTAGGGAATCTAGGTAGCTCATGCTGCTGACTCTCTTAGTTGGTCCTTCTCTCTCACGTACAGACCTGCTCATAACTGAAACATGTCTTGCTAATTTACAGCGCGCGCACACACACAGAGGCCGTAAGTCATTTTTGTGTCTCTGTGAGGGCTATAAGTGTTTGTCTGTCTAGCTCAAGGTCAGGACTGAACGTGTGTCCTGATTGGATCGGGGAGGGTGTAGGCATTGAGCAATACCACACGCATACACAGACACCCAGGGCATCTGTTTCTCTGTCTCATTTCTCGGTCCTCTGAGGACAGATCCATCACCTTGGAAAGTGGCTCGTCTCAGAGGGCGATCGGTACATGGGGGCTTCAAAAGTAGAAAATCTGCTCCAGAGTGGAAAGCAAGACTGAGTCTTCTACGTCTGGCCCACTGAGACTCTTTCCCACTCTTAAATACAAAGTTTCTTTGTCCTCAGGGAAATACACACTAACAGATTGATTCAAACAAACCTGGTCTCCGCTTTGTTATTTCTTTGCCATGTCATGGGCGTGTTAAACCTGTGGAGAAGGGAATTTTTTGTCAGAGCCCTGAATGCTTTAGAGGCACAAGAGTAAAGAAAGCCTTTTAACTCTGACTTATTTATTGGTCATTAATAGTCAATCAAGATCAATCTATCTGTCTATATCTTTGTATCAATAGATAGTCTATCTATAGCTGTCTGTCTGTCTATCGATCGATTGGTCTATCTGTCCATCTGTCCATCTATCTATCTATATATGTCTCTAGCTGTCTGTATGTCTGACTATCAATGGATCTTTGTACGTATCTGTCTGTATGTCTGTTTATCTGTCTGTATACAGATCCATCCATCAGGACCCATTTCTCAATACTTTTTTTTTTTACCTTTTCAAAACTCTTCACAGTTCTCCTAACCAACTTTCAGCTTGGTACAGCAGTTAATTTCACATTCAAAATGCACTAAAACTACCAAAACAAATTATATCTCAAATGAAGTCATGTCCATAACACTAGCAAAGGTTGTCACCCAACAAACACACTTTGTCACTCATCTTCAAAGGGTTTGTTCACCCCAAAAATGAAAATTCTGTAATTTATTACTCACCCTCACGTCGTTCAAAACCCGTAATACTTTCGTTCGTCTTCAGAACACAAATGAAGATCTTTTTGATAAAATCTGAGATTTTGTCCCTCTATAGACAGCTACATAACTACCACTTTGATGCTTCAAAAAGTTCATAAAGTGATCGTAAAACTAATCCATATGAATTGAGAGGTTTTAGTCCACATTTTCTGAAGAGACTTGATCACTTTATATGATAAACAGATTGAATTTAGGCTTATATTCATATTTTGGAACGACACAAGGGTAATTAATGACAGAATTTTCATTTTTGGGTGAACTAACCCTTTAAGCTTATTTTCTTACAAACCTCCTTTTATTCATTTGTGTTACTCCTTGCAATACCAGATCCAGGTTTTCTTTAGTGCTCTATTGAAATGCAGGTCATTTCTAATTGTGCATATTGTCTTGGGCAGAGAGACTCCAGATGCAGAGTCATTACATGGCATCTGTGTGTGATTGATGAGGAAACCGCGCCAGACAGCAGCGCCTCTGCATTTTACAGCGCTGTGAAACTTCCCCTCAGGCTGGCAGCACAGGAAGTGGAGGAATCCAGAGGGCAGGAGGACAGCGATTAGTCTCTCGACTCTTTAATAGCAGCCTGATTAGATTCCCATGATAATGCTTGTTTTTCATTAATACAGAGTGGGCAACAGTCTCGAAGTGTAGTCGAAGGTCAAAAGAGGCACTGTACTGTCGTGGATGCACTAGTTGCTAAAGATGTGATCTGCTGGGAGGGTTAAAGAAATAGACAAAAATGAAAAACTATCTGTCACATAGTCATTTATTATTATGGTATCACAAAAGGAGAAGTTCACACTGCACTTTTCCATAAAACATAAGAATAAAGTGACCAAAAGCTCCAAAAGTAGCACTAATCTCATTCACGTTTGCACATATTCAAATTTGGCACATCAAGACAAGTGTATTATTACTTATAATTTTGAATATGCAGTAGTATGAATGAAACTTGAGAACTGGGGGAAATATTTTTAGTAAATAATGACTTAAATTTTGGTCTGTTCCTCCCACAAAGCTGTTGTATGACTTTAGGAGAAGCAGTGCATCTAAGGGCCTGTTTACACCTGGTCACTTCATGCATTTTCTCTGATTCTGTCATATTTAAGGGTCATTAAAAATCTTTAAAATTCATTAATTACTCACCCTCATGTCGTCCCAGACCCATAAGACCTTCTTTCATCTTCGGAACACAAATATTTTTGATGAAATCCGAAGGTTTCTGAACCACACATAGGCAGCAATGGTTGGTTATTGATGACTTTTTTCAGTATGTGTAAACTCTCATTCCAGATAATAAATGAACATTCTTCCTTGTTCAGATAGGATTCCATATTCACAACCCTTTTAAATTGCCTCCCTCAATCACTCTCACTTTATTTTCCATAAAGTCTGCTCTAGTTTTATGCTGACTCAGGTTTTAATGAGTGTCTGTTCAGATCAGTGTTGAACAACCGTGCTGAAGCTCCATCCTAGCTTTGTCTCTGGCCAATCTGAGGGAGATTCAGGCTGGCGTGATGCCCGCTCTGGTTCTTGAGGGTGTCACTCAAGCCTCTCAACCCTGAGCTCTTGTTAGGACAATGCTGAAGGGGGAAAAGGATTGCTGAGTTTGCATTTCCATCGTTCCATCTTCTGCCTGACAGCAAGATCCTCCCTCTCCTCGTGCTCTGAGGTCTGTGGTATTGTAACAGAAGAAGGAAAATGTAGCTGGATTAGCCTGGGTCAGGTTACCAGACTTTTCCAAAACAGAGATGCTATTTTTGTCACAATTTTTTTTATTTTTTTATTTGAAAGCATCACTTGCAACTTGCATTAAAATATTGATAGTACTTTGTGTTTTCACTCTTATGCTTTCCAAAAACAAATATAAAACGAGTTGTTTCTATATCGTTGACAGTTTTATGAAATTCCTGTGGCTTGTTTCTGTGGTTTGTTGAGTTTGTATTGCATTATGACTTCCTGCACGGTTTCTGAAATTGTGAGCAATTGATGAAAAGTTGTTGAGAGGTTGGTTAGCGGTCTTCACAGTGGCTGCTTTGTTACAGTGCTCCGTGAACGCTGATCTACTCATCACTCTCAGTCCATTTGAAGGGGTAGTTCACCTAAAATGAAAATTCTGTCATCATTTACTCGCCCTCAAGTAGTTCCAAACCTGAATGAATTTCTTTCTTCTGCTGAACACAAAAGAAGATATTTTGAAGAATATGGGGCCCATCTTCTGTTTGGTTACCAGAAGAAAGAAATTCTTACAGGTTTGGAACAACTTGAGGGCGAGTAAATGATGACAGAATTTTCATTTTTGGGTGAACTACCCCTTTAATTCTGTCTGATTCTCAATGAAGACATGAAAAATCACCCAAACCTGCTGTGTTGAGATGTGTTAAGATACGGTGTCTGTTTTTATTTGTAGATTTCCCTTCAATTCTGCCATGGTGCAACTAATTAATTGGCAGTTTGATACATGTGATGGTCATAATGTGTCAACTGCTAGAGATTCTGCTGCATCAAAATAGACAGGTTTGGTTCACATGTTGTGTAGTTTACGTTTAGATTCAGAGAAAACACAGTGTAAAATTTAATATAAAATCAATTGTTGTAATTTCTTTTGGTTTTGTTGTTTGTGCATAGGAAAAAATTATAATAATTTAATACAGTAATATAATTTAATGTTTTAAAACAAAATACAATTTGTTGGCATTCATTTGTGGCATTCATTTGTTTGGATATTCACAGTATTCCTGTGATGGCAAAGCTGAATTTTCAGCATCATTACTCCAGTCTTCAGTGTCACATGATCCTTCAGAAATCATATATGCTGATATTGGTGCTCAAGGAACATTTATTATTGTCAGTGTTAGAAACAGTTGTGCTGCTTCATATTTTTGTAGAAACTGTGATACATTTATTTTTCAGATTTCATTGATGAATAGAAAGTTCAAAAGAACAGCATTTATTTTAAATAGAAATCTTTGTAACATTATAAATGTCTTTACTGTCACTTTTGACCAATTTAATGTGCCCTTGCTGAATAAAAGCAATGATCTAAAACTTCTGAACAGNNCATTGGGTAGAATTCCAGAATGTTCTTTCTTGCTCTCCATCTCACCATTTTTGAAAGGAAAAGGGCATTTAAAATCTCTCTGAAGACATATCAGCAGAAACAGTAGCCTTTATTTTTGGAGGTGTGGTAAACAGTGCAGTAAAGACTGCAGAAGTGAAAGTCAACTGAGGGTAGATCTCGTTCCCCCACCGCTCTGCTCTCTGCTGCCTGGCACTGGTGTGATCGTCCTCAGCCAAGTGCATACCAGCCGGCCTGGCCAGCAGCCCTGAGTCACCTCTTATTGCGTGAAGGAGGCAGTACAGGTTTCTGCACTACAATGAGCTCAGCTTTATGAACCAGAATGAGAAACGTTACACCACCCATGTAGGTCACACTATATGACTATATCTATATGTATAGGTAACAGTCGATATTAGAGATTTAAGTGTACAGTACATGCTCCTTTCTCATATTTTTACATTTAGATTACATTTGCCATCATCTATATGCACTTGAAGTTAATCTTTAAAAACACTAATTTAATAGCAATGTTAAATGTTGAGCAAATCTCAAAATTTTATACTATACATTATAATTTTGTGAAGCCTAAATTCACTTGTAGCATTTAATTTTGGGGTCATTAAGATTTTTTTATACTTTTATTCAGCAAGGATGCTTACAATTGATCAAAAGGGAAAGACATTTATAATGTTACAAAAGATTCATATTTTAAATAAAAGTGTTGTTTTTGTTTTGTTTGTTTGTTTTTTACATTCTTTTAATCAAAAAATCCTGAAAAAAGGTTTCCACAAACAAATTACATATTAAGCAGCACAACTCTTTTCAACATTAATAACAATAAGAAATGTTTTTGAGCAGCAAATCAGCATATTAGAATGATTTCTGAAGGATCATGTGACACTGAAGACTGGAGTAATGATGCTAAAAATTCAGCTTTACCATCAAAGCAATACATTTAATTTTAAAATGTATTAAAACAGTTTTTATAAGTTGCTATAATATTTTACAATATTAAAGTTTTACTGAATTTTTCATTAAATAAATGATGCCTTGGTGCGCTTAAGAGACTTCTTTTAAAAACAATGATTGAGTTTTGTTTTTGATTGATTGATCGATTGATAAAATATATAGAATTGTAATTTATCAGTTATCAGCAACAATGGGAAAACCATTATCGGTTTATAAATTTTGAAAAAGTTTTTTTTAATCTTTGCATTTCTACATGTAAAACATTTGTTTGTTTTTATTTTTTTGATGTCTGTGAACAAACATAGAGAGTAAATGAATACACTTCCAGTATTAAAATTGCCCTAACACTACTGAAGTTTATATTTGGGGATTTTGACACTTTTTATTCCACAGATGTAGTAGAGAGTGACAGGAAATTCTTGAGGAGAGAGAGAGTAATTCTCAGACTAATTTAATGTCTTTCAGAAATGTTTCATGTTGCCAGTTTTGAATTTGATACAGCTGACTTGGTATTGTTTTGGAATAACAACCCCTTATCTATTTTCAATTATTCCTGGTGGTGCTAAAGAATTGTATTTATCCAAATGAACAGCATGAATGCTTCTGAACTAGGGTTGGTGACTTGTGTTTTCTGTTTAGCTGTAGGGATTTACTCCATCTCATTGATCATCTACTTTGAATATACAAAGATTCACAAAATATTCCAGCAAAAAGAATAGTGCATATGGTATTACATTTGAACTCTTTTAGTCAATCAGTCATATCTTCCTCATTATCTAATCACAATATATTTCCAGGCTTAAATACTTAAAAATGTGTTGTTCCCACTATAGAGTGCAACAGTGCCAGCCCACTTTTTCAGTGGCATTGGTTCCATTCATTTCTCCCAAAGGGATTTAAAAAAAGGCTGGCTCCGTGGGCGTGGCTGCATTAGTGGGTAATGAGCTGAATCACGGACTTCTGACATGGCTCTCTTTTCATACAGATTACATAAACACAGAATGTTTGTTTTCGATTTGACTTACACGATTTAAAACCTGACATTTCAACGTTTTTTTAGACATAAGTGTCATTTTTTTTGTGATTAGTATTCACTAAGTTACAGTTCATTTTCTGAGAACTATCAGATTGGAGTTCGTTCAGAGGGAGACAAAAGATCACGCATCATGTTAGTTTTCTTTATTTTACAAAAAGCACAACATTTTGTTTTTACTCTGAGTGTATACAAATAAAAGAAGATATTCTATAGTTTCAATTGATATATTACTTATGTCTCTATGACAAAAAATGACGGAGTATTTTAAGTCTGTTTTACTGCAATGTGAAAAAAACCTGCAAAACACGCCGGCGCATTTTCGGACCTCAGAGAGTTAAATGTGCAGCTATGTGATTTCTCAAAATCGTTGTTGAACACTGTTGATATTTGAAATCAACCCAAACAAATCCACCCCTCCCCTCAATGCTCCGCCCCCTCCATCTCTCTCAGCCATCTCTTTTTCTAAAGTCTTTCTTCAAATCTCCCTCTTGCTCAGCTCACTCTCCTCCCCCATCATGAGTGGACACGCCCCCTTCTGCTGATTGGCTACAAGTTTGTTGTGGCGCTCGGTCTGATCCACTTTCAACAGCGTTTTTCAAAAATCGCTCTCTGCACCTTTAAAGCATTGTAAGCCATTAACCAAGCCAACCAGCTGCGAGGTGAATCATAACATTACAAACTTTGATTTGAAGCAAAAAAGTATTTAAAAGTTGGACAAAAATGTGAAGATACAAAACTGTGTACTTAACAGCTTTAGTGATGGAAAGAACTACAAACTGCAATCCCATGAAGCATTGCGAACAGCATAATCGAATTAAAAACAATAAAGAAATATAAAACTACTTATTTAAAAAGTTGTATATATATATATGGCATGTATATTTGGCATGTTTTGCTTGTTTTGACTCTCTGATTGGTGGAATTTTGTGTACAGCATAATGGGTAATGTAGTTTTTCACCAAAAAATTCTGCTGTTAAACACGATTGTTTTAAAACTAAGCTGAAATAATGCAGACTAATAGCTTCAACAGAAGCAAATACTATTGATTACCAACCTTGTAGCTCACAGAAAGCCTGTCTTTAAAGGTTTAGAAGTTATCATTAAAAATCAATATCCCTATGGAGAAAATGAATGTTTTTACTTCCAGAACCCGACTGTTGCACTTTATAGACCAGTTTGCTGCAGCCAGCTGTTTTCCAGAATGATTTTAGACATTAGTTTACATGTAATGGTTTGGTCACAGTGAGCACATATGAGGATGGATGTTGTTGTATTTTAAATAAGAGTTTATGCTGTCAGGTCTGTGTATTTTTAGGTGACATTTAACAAGATTGATTGGACTTAATGGGCTCCTGAAAACAAACTTATCCTGTTTACAGAGATAAAAAGTAAGACTCTTAATTCCGCTTGTTGTTAGTCACATAAAAGTCAGCGTAACTAATCCGTATAATTGTTTGGAGAGTCTGATATTTACTCTCCCTGCTCTCTTTAATTGTTTATTGGACAGTGTTTTGTCTTGTGCATAATGATAACTCTGAGAGACAGGACACAGGAGGAGGAAGCTAATGGTTAGCACACAGCTCTGAATATCAATGTGCTTTTTTTTTCTATTTCTCTCCTCTTAGATGGTTTGTCTTTTTCTCTTTTTGCTTGCTGCCTCTCCCTTTGTCCCTTTCCTTTTCCTCTGTGGATTTTTTAAAGAGATGCTGTCCAGATCGAAACCTTGTCCTTCCTGATCTAAAATAAACCAACCTTGGGAGCAGAAGGGGAGGGCATAGCTGCAGGCTCCAGTAGCTTCTGCCTTTCTCGCTCTCAGATGGACTTTGTTTGATAATGTTTTCAAGGCTGCTGTGAAATCAGTTATGTGCAAAAATGTATTTTGACATGTCCTCATGTTTTTGGTCGGCCATTATACAGTGTTAATTTAATAATAGTTATTGACATTATAGCTTAAAATATATATTTTCACTTTTTTGTCTATATACACACCAATATCTTGCTCTGAAATGTAATCTGAAATAATTTAAAATCAATGGAAACACTTCAACGAAACCACCTTTTTTTGACAAGTAGATACTAAATACCAAAAAGTACAAACAAAATTGATCCAATAAACAAAATACAGAAAACAATCTAGTTTTTGTTCATAAAAAGAAAAAGCTGAAATTAAAATAGAAATATTAAATTAAAAACTTAAATGAAAATTAGAAATTTTGCCTTGGCAACTAACTAAAATAAAATAAATTTAAGCTGAAGTACTAAAATTGTTAAAACAAAAAAAAAGTTATAAACTAATAAAACTAATAAAAATTGACAAAAGCACATAAACCACTAAATCTTAAACAAAAATTTAAAATGAAAACTGAAAGTATAAAAATAAAATCTGATTTAAAATATTAATAAATACTACAATAGTATATAATAATAATAATAAAATAATACAGACATTAACAGTTTTATAGTGGTGACACAAATGAATCATTGAATCAGAGCTATGAATCAAGTTCTATGAATCAGACTGTTCAAATTGATTCACTGAATCAAGTTTAAATCACTAAACCATTAAAGGGTTAGTTCACACAAAAAATGAAAATTGTCATTAATTACTCACCCTCATGTTGTTCTACACCCGTAAGACCTTTATTCATCTTCAGAACACAAATTAAGATATTTTTGATGAAATCCGATGGCTCAGTGAGGCCTGCATCGCCAGCAAGATAATTTACACTTTCAATGCCCAGAAAGCTACTAAAGAGTAGCTTTTGTTTCAAATCAGTGGTTCAGAGCGTGTATCAAACTGCCAAAGTCACATGATTTCAGTAATCGAGGCTTTAAGTCATAAGTGTTTCGAAATTTCAGTGGTTCACGTGACTTTGGCAGTTTGATACACGCTCCGAATCACTGATTCGAAACAAAAGATTCGGAAAGCTTCGAAGCTTCATGAAGCAGTGTTTTGAAATCGCCTATCACTAGATATTGTTGAATAAAGTCATTATTTTTGGGGGGGGGTTTGGTGCACAAAAAGTATTCTCTTCGCTTCATAACATTAAAGTTGAACCACTGTAGTCACATGAACTGTTTTACATATGTCTTTAGTAGCTTTCTGGGCATTGAAAGTGTTAATTATCTTGCTGGCGATGCAGGCCTCACTGAGCCATCGGATTTGATCAAAAATATCTTAATTTGTGTTCCGAAGATGAATGAAGGTCTTACAGATTTGGAGCGACATGAGGGTGAGTAATTAATGAAAGAATTTTAATTTTTGGGTGAGCTAACCCTTTAAATCACAGCCATTATTATTTTTATCTCATCCTTACACTCCGATACTTGCAAGTTTTGAGACAAGGAAGGATTGTGAATCTAATGATACAGTGTTTAAGAAATTGAATGGTCAAGTAAAACCACATTAAAATAATTGTTGCTATATGCACAATTGTGCTTGTTGCATTTACTGCATTGGTTCTTTGTTCTAGAAATGCAAAATGTTTATTATTGTTCTGTTTCCCAAATGTCCTGTTTATGATCTTATTATTTGTAAATAATTTTCTAATGAATTGTACGATTAAAATACATTTTCTCCTGTCTTATCTCACAGTGGAGAGGACAGCTGACTTCCCCTCTGCTGAGTTCTTTCTGCTGGAAGATGCAGTGCTACACTTTACTCGTTTAATGGACAGGCTGAACGAACAGCATCTCTACCAGCCTCACCTGTGTGACGTGGACTTCGTGCTGGTGTCCCACTGTACGTTTTCCGCCCACAAGTACATGCTGAGTGAACACAGCCCCAACTTCCAGGCCCTCCTCTCTCAGAGTCAACCGCTGCACCGCATAAACCTGGCCTTTGAGGTGCTGAGTATCCAGATCCTCAACTTCATCTATATCGCCATCTTTGAAGTGCTACAGGTGGCCATTGTGCTCCAGATGAGTGATTCCTGCCACAAGCTACCTGGCTCCAATGAGATGGCTGACACAGATGGGCAGGGCAATGCCTCATCCAATCAGATATACAAGATGAAGGAGATTGAGAAGATGTACACACAACAAGGAAATGGTACTTTCTCATTGCTTGTAGAGGATAGTGGGGTTAGTAGGGAAATTATCCAGACACATTCATCTAGCATTCACTCCAGCCCTCAGGCCAAACACTTCTACAAAAATGATGACAGCAGAGGGGGAGTGGCTAGTGGAGGAGGGCGTGGCTTATGCAAAATAGAGGGAGGAGTCAGTTTCAATGAAGCAGGAGCCCAGGATGGTTCTGTCTCTTTTAACAGAGAGCAGATTATTGTGGAGGTCAATCTCAACAACCAGACATTGAATGTTTCTAAAGGGTCCGACGGCAAGAGCATCACCTCAAGTACCTCATCCCTCCTCGTTCACCATCGCAGCAGTCCTTCCGGTGCGGAGGAGGGGAAGGAACGAGGCGATAATAAAGATGTTGGCGAGGACGAAGAAGAAGAATATGAACAAGGAAAGGACGAGATGGAAAATTGCAGCGATGATGAGGACGATGAGGATGAGGAAGAGAACAACCTCAACATTCCAGAAACAGGACACACCAGCGTGGGAAGACTGCGTGGCACGAGAATTGGCACAGGCGCCGCCATGAGACAGACACTAATCGACGCCACACTAGGGGAGGGGAGGAAGAGGAGAAAAGAGCAGGAGAGTCTGGGGCAGAAGGTGAAGCTCGAAGAAAAGCAGCACTTTTCCTGCAAGAAGTGCCCTCGTATTTTTAACAACCGCTGGTACTTGGAGAAGCACATGAACGTCACACACAACCGCATGCAGATCTGCAATAAATGCGGCAAGCGCTTTTTACTGGAGAGCGAGTTGCTGCTACACCATCAGACAAACTGTGAGAAAAACATACAGGTACACACACCTGTCTGCATGCACACATTAACAAGGTCGATCTATAAGGCTGATTTCACACAAGCAGTTGCACCATATGCATGTGTGAAATCGACCTTATAGATCGACTTTGTAATAATAATAATAATAATACAATAGTAGCACAAAATCTATATTGCTACGAAATATATTTTGATGCTGATATACACTACCGTTCAAAAGTTTGTGGTCAGTACGTTTTTTTTGTTTTCGTTTTTAGAAATTAATACTCTTATTGATGCAACTTTTTATTTATCAAAAATATTAAGCAGTAACTGCTTTTAACATTTAAAATGAAATGTTTCTTGAGCATCAAATCAGCATATTAGAATGATTTCTGAAGGATCATATGACACTGAAGACTGGAGTAAAGATGCTGAAAATTTAGCTTTGCCATCACAGGAATAAATTTCAATTGTAATGATGTTTCATAAAATTTGTGTTTTCATTGTATTTAATAACTGTATTTTTGATCAAATAAATGCAGCCTTGGTGAGTATAAGAGATAAAATAAAAACAGTCTTACCGACTCAGAACTTTTGAACGGCAGGGCATGTATATTTTTTTTAATTTACAAATTATATATACATGTATACACACACACACACACACATATATATTTATTTATTTAATTCATTTCCCATGCTTATTTCCTTAATGTATGTTTAGATGTAGATTACCATCATCTAATGCTCACTTCAAGTTAATCATTAAAAACACTAATAATTTAATATCGCTTAATTAAATTAAAATGTCCTGATAAGTTACTCATCCCCATGTCATCCAAGATGTTTATGTCTTTCCTTCTTCAGTCGAAAATAAATTAAGGTTTTTGAGGAAAACATTCCAGGATTTTTCTCCATATAGATTCCATATAGGATATTCTCCATATAGACTTCAACAGTTACCAACGGGTTGAAGGTCCAAATTGCAGTATAAATGCAGCTTCAAAGGGCTCTACACAATCCCAGACGAGGAATAAGTGCATTGTCTAGCGAAATGATCTGTTTAAAATTAAAATTCTATACTTTTTAACCACAAATGCTCATCTTGCACTGCTCTGTGATGCACCACGCATTACGTAATCATTTTAGAAAGGTCACGTGTGATGTAGGCAGAAGTACCGAGCAAGTGTTTACAAAGCGAATGTGCAAAGACGAAGTCAAACGGACTTTACAATAAAAAGGTAAAACAACGATGTAGGACGATTTTGAAGTTGGAGGAGAAAATTAGTTTTTCACCCTACCACGGTACTTTCGCCTACGTCACGTGTGACCTTTCCAACGTGATTACATAATGCGTGACGCATCACAGAGCTTGTGCAAGATGAGCATTTGTGGTTAAAAAGTATATAAATTTTTTTTTTTTTTTTTTTAAAAATGACCAATTGTTTCACTAGATAAGACACTTACTCCTTGTCTGGGATCGTGTAGAGCCCTTTGAAGCTGAATTTGAACTGCAATTTGGACCTTCAACCTGTTGGTAAGTGTTGAAGTCCACTATATGGAGAAAAATTCTGGAATGTTTTTTTTTTTTTTTCTCGAATGAAGAAAGAAAGACATAAACATTTTGGATGACATGGGGGTGAGTTTATCTAGTTTTAATCTACCAATAACAGTATCAGCTTCTTATAACACATTTTACCATGTTTAAAGGTGGATTATGTGCATTCTCTTCTGGTGCTCTGCTATGAGTGCATATTACAGAGCAGAATGATAGACCAGAGAGTTGGGATGATATATAGGCACAGACTGTATTAGGGTGTGGAGAGCAGCTGTTTTCTGCCATTAAAGCAGGTCTGCCAGGCCATTTCCACCTCTAACTCAAACTGGGTCTAAAACATCCAGCACTCATTTGTCTCTGCTATATTAAGCACTTACAGGGAATTCAGTGTAATTAAGGAAATTGTGCTGTTGTGTTTAATTTGGTATAAATGAATTTTAAGTTAGAGGTGCCCTTTGCGATATTCATTCAGCTTGTGCAGTTCTTGGTACTCTTTCAGAATGATAAAATCCTGTTGTGTTTTCCATCGACCCCTAAGGGAGAGCTGTTTAGTCTAATGCCGTTCATTCACATCCTCTGATCTTTGTAGTGCGTGACTTGTGGAAAAGCCTTTAAAAAGCTGTGGTCTTTACACGAACACAACAAGATTGTCCACGGATATGCCGAGAAGAAGTTCTCTTGTGAAATCTGTGAAAAGAAGTTCTACACCATGGCACATGTCAGGAAACACATGGTTGGTGAGTACTGGGTCAATTACTGGGTCATTCTGTCATTATTTCTCCTAGTAACATAAAAAGCTTTTTTTCTTCTTTATTTTTTTTCTTTTTAAGAATATCTTGGACAGTCTTGTTTCAGTGTCATCAAAATGATTTAGGACTGAAGCTATGCTTACTTTGTCTAAGTAACAGATTTAAATTTAAGTATTTATTCACTGAAAATCTTGACACATGCACCTTACATTAAAAATATATATTTTTTGAATTTTTAAATAAAATACAGATTATTGGAGTATGTGGTAACACTTTACAATAAGGTCCCATTAGTCTCATTAATGCATTAACTAACAACAAACAATACATGTGTTACAGTTTTTATGAATCTAATGCAAATTAATCTAATTAATAAATGCTTTAGAAGTATTTTTCATTGTTAATTCAACTAATGCAGTTAACTAATATTAACAAATGAAACCTTACTGTAAAGTGTTACAGAGTAGGTTTTGCCCAAAAAAATACTATTTCTGTCCTTTTACTTCAGAATTTCATGTAATTCAATGTGTTACTTCCCAATTCTTTGTAATTATTCATTATTCACAAAATTCATCTAAATGATTCAACCTCAAACTGTGGTTCAATTTAAGACCGTCCTTTTCAGGCTACAGGCCAAATCTTTATACGTACTTAATACTTATTTGCATTGTGCATTAACAAATGAACTCATGGATCCATTTTAAAGGATTAGTTCACTTCAGAATTAAAGTTTCCTGATAATTTACTCACCCCCATGTCATCCAAGATGTTTGTGTCTTTCTTTCTTCAGTCGAAAAGAAATTAAGGTTTTTGAGGAAAACATTCTAGGATTTTTCTCCATATAGTGGACTTCAACAGTTACCAACGGGCTGAAGGTCCAAATTTCAGTTTCAGTGCAGCTTCAAAGGGCTCTACAAGATCCCAGCTGAGAAATAAGGGTCTTGTCTAGTGAAACGATGAGTCATTTTCTAAAAAAAAAAAAAAAAAAATGTATATACTTTTTAACCACAAATGCTCATCTTGCACTAGCTCTGCAATGCGCCACGTATTACATAATCATGTTTGAAAGGTCAAGCGTGAAGGCGGAAGTACCGATCCAATGTCTACAAAGAGAACGTGCAAAGAATAAGTCAAACACCCTTTACAAAAAAAGGTAAAACAACAATATTCGACAATTTTGAAGTTGAATCAGATTGTTCACCCTTTCCAACGTGATTACGTAATGCGTGGCACCGCGCAGAGCAGTGCAAGATGAGCATTTGTGGTTAAAATTTTTTTTTTTTTTTTTTTTTTTTTTTNAAAATGATTTAGGACTGAAGCTATGCTTACTTTGTCTAAGTAACAGATTTAAATTTAAGTATTTATTCACTGAAAATCTTGACACATGCACATTACATTATATTAAAAAATATATATTTTTTGAATTTTTAAATAAAATACAGATTATTGGAGTACGTGGTAACACTTTACAATAAGGTCCCATTAGTCTCATTAATGCATTAACTAACAACAAACAATACATGTTTTACAGTTTTTATGAATCTAATGCAAATTAATCTAATTAATAAATGCTTTAGAAGTATTTTTCATTGTTAATTCAACTAATGCAGTTAACTAATATTAACAAATTAAACCTTACTGTAAAGTGTTACAGAGTAGGTTTTGCCAAAAAAAAATACAATTTCTGTCCTTTTACTTCAGAATTTCATGTAATTCAATGTGTTACTTCCCAATTCTTTGTAATTATTCATTATTCACAAAATTCATCTAAATGATTCAACCTCAAACTGTGGTTCAATTTAAGACCGTCCTTTTCAGGCTACAGGCCAAATCTTTATACGTACTTTATACTTATTTGCATTGTGCATTAACAAATGAACTCATGGATCCATTTTAAAGGATTAGTTCACTTCAGAATTAAAGTTTCCTGATAATTTACTGACCCCCATGTCATCCAAGATGTTTGTGTCTTTCTTTCTTCAGTTGAAAAGAAATTAAGGTTTTTGAGGAAAACATTCTTGGATTTTTCTCCATATAGTGGACTTCAACAGTTACCAACGGGCTGAAGGTCCAAATTTCAGTTTCAGTGCAGCTTCAAAGGGCTCTACAAGATCCCAGCTGAGAAATAAGGGTCTTGTCTAGTGAAACGATCAGTCATTTTCTAAAAAAAAATAAAAAAAAATTATATACTTTTTAACCACAAATGCTCATTTTGCACTAGCTCTGCAATGCGCCACGTATTACATAATCATGTTTGAAAGGTCAAGCGTGACGTAGGCGGAAGTACCGATCCAATGTCTACAAAGAGAACGTGCAAAGATTAAGTCAAACACCCTTTACAAAAAAAGGTAAAACAACAATGTTCTAACAATTTTGAAGTTGGAGGAGAAAATTATATTTTTCACCCTTTCCAACGTGATTACGTAATGCGTGGGACAGCGCAGAGCAGTGCAAGATGAGCATTTGTGGTTAAAAAGTATATAATTATTTTTTTATTTTTTTTAAATGACCGATTTTTTCGCTAGATAAGACCCTTATTCCTCAGCTGGGATTGTGTAGAGCTCTTTGAAACTGCAATTTGGACCTTCAACTTGTGGTAACTGTTGAAGTCCACTATATGGAGAAAAATCCTGGAATGTTTTCCTCTTAAACCTTAATTTCTTTTCGACTGAAGAAAGAAAGACATAAACATCTTGGATGACATTGGGGTGAGTAAATTATCAGGAAATATGAATTCTGAAGTAAACTAATCCTTTAACATCAAATAATACCTCCACTTGTCACAGCTAGGTGGCAGTCAAGATGCTGCTTAATACAGCAGCCCTCTCAAATGCACAAAGACATATTGTTGTGTAAATTAACCTTCAGGCAGAGGTAATACAGCACAACCTGTCCTTCATACTGTACAGTACTTTCATCTTCTGAAGCTTGATCTTCCCAGAGCTTGGTCCAACACAATAGTGAAATACCCAGCTCTGTTTTGAGCAGGGGAAAGAGCCGCTTTGACCTTGCTTTACCATCCAGAACAGACTAAACTGAGGACAGAGGCTGTATTGTTTAATCTGCCCTGACACCAGAGAGGAAATATCTTATCTAGAAGTGCTTCCTTCTACCAGAATCCACTCAATTGTCCGCTGGGCAACAAGTTACACTTGCTCATCTAACACTGACAACCGGGTGAATTAAGTAATAATGCAGTATGTTTTATTATACACAAAATCATGCCACAATCTCACTCTTGCTAATCTTAAAAATTAACACCGAGTTGTGGTTAAGATGAATTTAAGCTTTCAGTCATGAAACTCTAGAGGGTGATAGGTCCTTTACATGCAATCACATCATTACCATATGCCTCAAGCTGATTGGCCCCTGCTGATCCTATAGCCAATGTGATTGCTTGCTCAACATTCATATAGTCTGGTTCTTTTTTTTGTTGTAAGCCAGTCCTGCAGCACGCTATCAGAGTCCCTCTGAGATCCTCCCCCTCCCCCTGCTCCACCTGCCTAAATCTGCTACGGGATTTATGTATGTCTATTTCTGCAGCAGCATATCTTACATGCTCACAGCAGCGTGTCTGTGTATCTATTAGCAGTAACAAGTCCATACTTGCTCTGTAGCAGCGTAGATCTAGTCCGCCAACACCAAATACATTAACATTGCCATATTCAATAGCATGCTAAAACTAATCCAAGAGTTGTCATGATTGAATTGTTACTCTGAAAACAAGAAACAAACAAGAAAGCAGATGTATTTTTTTTAAAATATGAATTTTGGTTGTTCATTTCAGCTCACACTAAGGACATGCCGTTCACTTGTGAGACGTGTGGGAAGTCCTTCAAACGCAGCATGTCTCTTAAAGTGCACTCTCTCCAGCACTCTGGAGAAAAGCCCTTCAAGTGTGAGGTGAGTTCGTTCATGCAGTTGTAGGCTAGAGAGATTCAGGTATTGCATTTTTGCATTTTTGTTTTCACAGAAAAAGTCATTTTCCTTTAAGCTTAAGGTCACATAAGTGTCCTCTCAGTGTAAGTATCAGTGTTGCATGTTATGTACACTACCTTTTAAAAGTTTGGTGTTGGTTGTTTTTAAAATAAGTCTCTTATGCTTAAAAATACAGTAAAAACAGTGATAGTGTGAACTATTTTTTACAATTTAAAATAACTGTTTTCTATTTTCATATATTTTAAAATGTAATTTATTCCTGTGATGACAAAGCTGAATTTTCAGCATCATTACTCCAGTCTTCAGTGTCACATGATCTTTCAGAAATCATTCTAAAATGCTGAAACATTTCTTATTATTATTATCAATTTGGAAACAGTTGTACTGCTTAATGTTTTTGTGGAAAATTATACATTTATTTTTCAGGATTCTTTAATGAACAGCATTTATTTGAAATATAAATCTTTTGTAATATTATAAATATCTTTACTCTCAATGTAATGCATATTTGCTGAATTAAATCAAATTCTTTCAAAAAAACAAAAAAAAAATTATATTGACTTTTGAACTTTTGAACGGCCATGTTACATTAACATTTGACAACCAGAAAGTGCCCAAATACTTTTTGAACAGTGTCCAGTATTTATTATTTTAATTTATGAATTATTTTTAACAGTTTTATCATTTCAAACCTAATAGATTTCTTTTTTAAAAATGTTTTGGTTAAAATGTGTTTTTGTGATATATAGTATGTCTTAAAAATATCTATAAGCAGAGGAACATAGATGTAAATTGTAATCTATTGTATCTGATGCTGTTACTCATGTTGTAGAACTGCAGTGAAAGATTCCAGTACAAATACCAGCTGAGGTCACACATGAGCATCCATATCGGACACAAGCAGTTCATGTGCCAGTGGTGTGGGAAAGACTTCAACATGAAGCAGTACTTTGATGAACACATGAAGACCCACACTGGTAGGAACCACCACTTTGGCACGTGTCATAATCACAGTCAACAAAAATGTTGATTAGATATTATTATTATCAATTAATTAATATTATTACAAATTATGTTAATTTAATTTGAATAATTTAAAATAAAAATGGTAATGGCAAAAGATAAAGATGTAAATCACAAATCAAATGTAAATATTTCTGTATATTTAACAAATAATATATGAATATTAATAATGTATAATATTAACTTTACCAATTAAATTATATATTTATATAATATTTTTACCATGCCAGTAAAGCCACTAGAATCTTAATATATTATTTATTTATGTGTATATATAACATTTTATAATTTAAAATAAAAATGGTAATATTCATATATCCTGAGGGCTTTCAAACTGGGCAAGTTTGCTGCGGTCCGAGTCTAAGCGCGATTGTCCCCGCAGCGTTGGTCTGGTTTCACACTCAACTTGATTCTATCGAACCCTGGTGCATTTTTACGTTCATCTTATGTCATCACAAACATGCATGGCACATGATAGAAAAGAGAACATGGGTCAATATATTGTGTTTTTTATTAATTCGGTGCAGAGTGAACGACACTTGGGTACAATACTGTATGTGCGTCGCATGAAGGCGGCTTTCTGCTGCTTGCAAACTGACTCTTTTGAGAAGCCATTCTGATTGCACTCACTATGCGAGATTACACTGCATGCTCACTTTCGCTCGTAGCCAAAGTAAATCATCACCACTGTTAGTGTTGTCAAAAGTACCGACTTCAATACCAAGTCGATTTTTAAAAATGTGACGCTTTGAACACTGTTGAGTAGATTCATAAACACCTCTGATTGGCCATTGTGTTCACGTGCTCATCAGATATGTCTGTGATTGGATACAATGATCAATGCTTCAAAAATGTTGTAAACAGACATCAATGACGCTCTTCACCGAGCGCTTACACAGATACTCACGGACCGTTCCACTGATAGACGCCTGCTTTCAAACGCTCCCGCTTTCAAAACGCTTTCAAACACTTCCGTGTGCTTTTCAAACACTATAGCCATTCACAGACATATATGTTGAGCATGTGAACACAATAGCCAATTAGAGGTGTTTTTCAAAGCGTCACATTTTTTAAATTTCAGTATCGACTTATCAAAGTCTGTACTTTTGAAAACACTAACCACTGTCATCCCTTTCATGTGTTTGTCGTCGTCATTGGCTAAAATGGATGTGCTGGTTAATTTACTTCCTGAGCAAGTTGCACCCTAGTCCAGGTTGCTTCACATATATGCGAATCGTGCCACAGTTCCAGTGCAACCCGAACTAAGACCACCTCATACAGGTAATCTAGGGTTCTGTACCCAGGTGCGGTCCACATGACAGCTTTCACATTACCATGCCCCGTTTTGAACTAAACTGCCGGTTTGAAAGCACCCTGACTTCTTTCATCTTTTTGTCTGTTCCAGGAGAGAAACCATATATCTGTGAGATCTGTGGAAAGAGCTTCACGAGCCGGCCCAATATGAAACGGCACCGCCGCACTCACACTGGCGAGAAACCATACCCCTGTGACGTCTGCGGACAGCGTTTCCGCTTCTCTAACATGCTCAAAGCCCACAAGGAGAAATGCTTCCAGGTCAGCAACCCCATGGTATCTGATACCACCAACCCTCTGGGCCTGGAGCCCACGTCAACTGATATGGACACACCAGCCAATCAGTTACTCAGCCACCCCATGACCCCTCCTGGAGAGGCATCCAGTCTCCACCAGGTCAAGTCGCTCTCGCTTCCCTTCGTTCACTCTATCGTAGGTCTTCCCTCTCCCCCAACCCTGTTTTCCACTGAAAGGGTTAACTCCGGTAATAACTAGTTTTGATTTTAAGGTTCCTTTGATTGTTTATTGTCTGAAACCCAAAGCTTGCAGTAGCTTCCCTTGAGCTTTTTGATTTACATCCAATGTGAATCATTCTCATAGGGGTTTCCAAACATGCTGAGCGAGGTCTAAAAGACTTCCGGCAGGTGTTTGAACAGTGTGCGACACTGAATATTCCTTTTAAACTGTGCAAATTTTCACTTATCTTATTCTCATAGAGATATTTTATATACTGTTCAAATAAGCTTCTCGTATTACAGAAAGAAAACAAATGTTCTCATTATTTTTGTTGATCTTTGATGCAGTTTTTGTGAGCTACAGGATTAGCAGTTAGCACTGCATTTCTGCATTTCACATGCTCTTGATATGGTCACCATGATTTTGCCAAGACAGACATGTTCCTGGATCAACATATTTTGAATATTTAGAAATTTAGTCCTAACCCTATCTCTACCCCTTAACCTAACCTCAGCCATAGCCTATCACTAAAATCAGAGGAAAAAGATAGGTGAATAACACTGATGTAAAAACACCTAACCCTGGTTGTAAGCCTAAACTTGACATAAAATGTAAACTTGTCCCTCAAATCTGATTGGTTGATTGGAACGTTGTCCCAAAGATGTTGATCCAGGAACATGTACTTGGTGAAATCACGTTTACCCTTTTACTATAGATGTTCATGCTTTTGTCGGTTTCATCTAACTAGTGGAGATTCCTATTAGCTGCAAAATACAAATGTGTATTGAACTCACAGCAGAGGGCGCTGTGGGACGTGAGCAAATAGCTCTTCAGCCAATAAACATGTAGCAGCTGTGTCCCCCTGCCATAACCAAATCCAGATGTATCGCAGTAACCAAATCCTGTTAGCTTATATGTTATTACTGAATATGAAATGTATAATCACTCCAGCACCTTATTTTTAATCGTAGATGTATTTATATTGTCCTGTCTTCTTCTTATTCTGAAAGTTAAAATTTTGCCACATGAGGTCCTCTGATATTTGCAGAGGTTTGTTTTGTGAAGCGTCTGTGCAGGGCACAGGTTGGACGGTTGGTTTGTATCAAAGGTTATATGTAGCAGAGGCACTTGAGAAAACCTTTATTATTTTTAAAAATCCCAAAGACGGATGTTTTCGCAATTTTTTTCTCTCTATAATATTTTACAATTTTCAGAGCACTTTACTCTCAGTGTTGGCCATATGTGAAATGGCAAAATCTGAAATGCCTAAACCACTTATGAAGGAATGAGTGTGAAATGGAGTGTGTTTTATTTGCATGGAGGCAATATCAAACCTGGATGAGCGCCAGGGTATGTTTGGTTCAAAAATATTTGTTGAATGTCTGAAATGCTTTATGGTACACACAACAGGTTTATCAGCTATTTTTTTTTACAGTGATTTATCAGTCATCATTAATGCGTTCACTTAATTTTTTCCACTTTACACTATTTTATGACGGTTTTAATGACAGCGGGCCTGAATAACTTATAGAAAGTGAAGGTTTCAGTAGTCAAATGATGGAAATCATTTGTCATTGTTTTGTGCCCTAAAAATGTATTTATGTAGCAAACTATTCGACTTCTGGGACTCGTGTAGGCTGTAAGATGGTCTTGTTGAGAGGCCACATAGAATCTGAAAAGAGTTTATAGAAAATTTGTAAAAATGTCCTTACCCAGTGTCAAAGAGGATTTATATAGACAAAATGTAGTTGAAGAAAACACTCTAGGAGCAGTAAAACGTAGTAGCTATAATAGGTATTATCCAATATAAATATTTAAATATATATTTACACACACATATACAATATATATAAATATACATAGTCTGTAAATAAATTCTGTGTCAGTTTTTGTTTAATCAGTTTTCTTTGTTTACATTTCTTTATAGAGTCAAATGAATGTGGTGAGATGTGGAGGTCAGCACTCATGAAAGAACTTTTAAGATTTTAATATAGGGAATAAGCTCTAGAATTTTACCTTCTTAAATATTAACTTACCTTGTTCACAGTACATCAGTCATGTTTCTGGGTTAAGAAAACACAGCTTAATGCAAGTAATAGCAAGTTGTTTTAAATGGTACGTGTTTCTTTAAGAAGTTTCTGAAAGCAGAATGGACAGTTAAATATTAAGGCTTGTTTCTGCCATGCATCTTTTTATCTCACAGTTGTGACATTTTTCTTGCAATTGCAAGTTTATATGTCAGGATTGCAAGAAAAATGTCAGATTTGCGAGTTTACTGTATCTCTAAATTCTGAGGATAAAAAGTCAGAAATGTGAGTTTATATCTCAGAATTGCTACTTTATATCTCGCAATTCAGAACTTCATCTTCAGAAACTTGGAATTGCAAGTTATAAAGTCAGAACTCGCAGTTCTGAGAAGAAACATTAACTCGCAATTGCAAGTTTCGTTTTTTTTAAATTCCGCGGCGGGTAACAATCTGCATAGTTAATGGAATGGTTCACCCAAAAATTCTGTTATCATTATGACTTTATTTCTTTATAAAAGGGGTTATTAATAGCAGAATGCTCAAGCTGCTACATGAGGGTGAGTAAATGATGACATTTTAATTTTTGTCTAAACTTTCCCTTTAAATTTTGAATGGAATTGTAGAAGTTCTGGAATTAATATAAAAAACAGCATAACATGCTAGGTGTCTCTAGTAACATAACAGTACTTTTTTTTTAACAGTTAGACCCACAGTAATTGGTAATATATTTTTCTCTGTATCTGTAACTAGTCAGTGTGGCGGTCATAACTAGCTAATTGTAGAGGCACCATAACAAACTTGCCTTAGTTTTGTGTAGATTGAAATTACAGTGGTATGATTTGGGAAGATAATGGTAATCTGAGCAGAGACCTTTTAAAAGCTCTTTTAAAAAATGACTTTTATTTAATTTAGCAGAAATCTAAGTGTTGTGCCAGATGATTATTGTTCAAGCCTTTTTATGGTTTTGCCACAGATATGTTGTTTGTGTTCTTTACATGTTTTTCAGTGTCATATTGCACCTTATACCCAGCTTACTTTATACATTGTCCTCAACCCTTGGGATCTCAATACAATGAGGATGTTTATCTTTTTAAAGCCCCTTTTAATATATTTAAACATGTTTCATCTCATTTTTCTAACAACATAATTGAAATATTAAAAACTTCCCAAGAAAGTTTTCTATAGCACTTCCTTTATGTCTTATCACAAGGTGAATTAACACAGAATTCACTTTTTCTTTTCTTTTTTTTTTTGTGTGTGCACTTTACTTAGATATTAAAGTTATGGTACAAGGTTTTAGATTAATTTCTCTCTCACTCAGTCTCTCTCTCTCAGGCTGCGTTTAAGTCCAATTTTTATGTCCTTCCATCGCTAACTTCCCTCCACCTCGTTCACTAGGATGTACATCATTGTTTACGTTGCACGAGTGGCCACTACTGGCGGAATCCTTGCAATGTGTTTAAATGGAAAGCCCTAAGCCCTTGATCACTTGGAATCCACAATCTACATTTTTTTTTCCTTATGAATTTGTTTTACGCACCATTCTATAGGGCTGCATGTATGCTCGGGAGAAAATATACAAAAAACGACACAAACTAAAATGACAACAATACAATAAACTATAACAGTAAGCTTATGGTAGCTACAAGTATTATGTGGTTAAATGTCAAAATAACTCCATTATCAAACACTAGAGTTGTGTGGGGTAAATTAAGCACGATCTGCTGTGACATCACATTCATGTTGCATTGTGGTCTATGGATCTGCCTGAAGTGTACATATTGAGTAGTCTCACTCCCTTGGTCAAAAATCGAGGAGTCAAGGGTCTGTCCAAATAAACTTCCCTCGCCCACTTGACGAAGCTGAAAGAACTTCAAAATGGCGGCGGGGATTCTCCCAATGGGAAGTGCTTAAGGAAATCCGCGTGTATGTCTAAAAGTGGAGTTAAACGCAGCCTTAAACTAATGTCTTATTATTTTACATGAAGTGAAATTGCACAGAAGTAAACCTCCATCTTTGGAGATATTGTAGTAAAAAAAATCCATTAAAGAGCTAAAATTTGAATTGATTTTGTGCATCTGAAAGAACATGTTTCTCTTACAGGTTGTGAGGGAGAGTAAAGTCTTTACTATTTTTTATGTTTTGCATACTTTAATAGTATGTATTATTCCTAGTTTGCTGCTTATTAAGAAAGACTTGGGATGCTCGTGGCCTTTTCATTTTTATTTTTTAAATATGTATATTTAAGTGAAAGGAAGAAAGATTTATATTAAGAAAGGTTTTGTCTGTTATTTTAGTTTGTTCTGGTGTGTGCTATCCTTTGTAATAAATCATAAGTGATAGCAAGAGATGATTTGCACTTCAGAATTTGAGTAGTTTTTCTTATTGTCTGTTTAATTTTTAAAGAAACCACTCACCATGCAGTTATCTTGGAAAGACATTATAAAACCAAACTCAAGAAATATATTCACTTTTTTTTCCTAAATTAGCACTCAACATGTAATACTTAAACCCATACTTTCAATGTATTAAAACAATCATGAGTGTGACTGTTCCTACATTTTAATTCTATACGCTAGTATGTCTTGGTTAACTTTGTGTACATGCAGTTGGCAGTTCTGCTGGTTCTGTCAGCCGAATACTAAACAATTCAAAGACTAGAGTCTAGCGGTGCTAATAAAATGAGGCTGTATTTTGTCATTTATTGTATTGGGTAGTATTTATTGTCTGTAACATAATAAAATGACAATTTCAATAGTGAACTAAATGAAACATCACACCAAGCATTTTTGTGTTTGTTTTTGCTTTACTTTGAAAGGCAAATATTTCTCTCATACAGAACACAACAGAAATGTCACATGAACAATAATCTTAAAAAACAATAAAATTACACAACAGAGCTCTGACCATAATAAAGGTTTTCAGAAACAGCATTTCCACAGCCTTATTTTTAAAATATCTGTGCCGGTTGCAAAACAGGCTTACTGGAAAAACGTGCCATTTTTGCAAAACTCGAAAAATGTACACACTGTAAAAAAGAATTGTTGGTTTAACTTAAAGTAAGTTACCTGGTTGCCTTAAAATTTTGAGTTCATTGAAATAAAAAATTTGAGTTAATACAATGAAGGTGATTGGTATAATCAACAGAAACTCAAAATATTGTTACCTGAACCACATTAACTGCTGAAGTTGATTTGACAAAAGAAAAAATGTGATAACAAATCATGAAAATAATTTTCAATTCACTGCAGTTTCCAGCTGAAATTAACACTAGTGGCTGCAAAACAACAACTTGTATTCATTGTAATTCAAACAAATTAGAATTACAGGGGCAGATTATCGATTTAATAAAGACTTATGTAGGCTATGGCTTTTAGTAGTAGTAAACTTGCTCGGTAGCTCACCTGGTACAGCATTGCACTTGTGATGCAGAGCGCTTTTGGATCCGAGTGCCGTGAACAATGAGTCAAAGATAAAAGAGCTCACAGACTTGTAGAAGCAAGTTAAAATAGTATGGTTGCTTCAGCAAATGTTTTTTCCTCATATTTGCTTTTGTTAACTCTGTCGGTATAGGTTTATTGGTGGTACGTTATTTTCAAACGCTATAGCGCATTAACTTTTAGCGCCACTCACTGGACATTTCATTTCCGAACTGCTGCCATACGTACAACAACGTACGTACATAAAACATTGGCAGATTCACGTTCATCTATCGCCACTAACTGGACATTTCACTTTTGAAAGTGCTGTGAAACATCCAAGAAGCAACAGATCATTTTGCAGAAATGTTGCCATAGGTACGTTTTTCTAATCAGCCTGGGTTGGATGGCTTTTTCTTTCTGTTCCAAATGATAAATGATTCATAATGTGTGTTTAAATGTTGAATATCATGTGATCACTTTCATGGAATGAGTCTGAGAACAGATGTTCTATCCTCTTATGTTTTGTGCTGGTTCAGTCTTCACTTTGTCCCATGCTATAATAGCTGATTTTAAATCAGCAGAGAGTTTATTCTTCTTTCCTTTACACTGAATCATTGGACAGCACTGGCATAGACTCACATTTTTGTGAGTCGAAGAGTGTTGAGACGAACTCCCAGAACTGTTGCACCAGATGCATATTGAATCTCCCTCAGTATGCCGTTCCATTTCCTCTCGCCCTCATCATACCTGTGAACAAACATCAACCTTTTTATTTGAACATACATTTGGATTGTAGTAATCATGTATATGTGCTCAAATCATGTATGTTATACCAAAAAATACCTGTAGGGCCTATATTAGTGGAGATGCACAATATATCAGTACCATATTAATTACGGCTGATGTTGTTTTAAATTTATTGATATTGAATATTTAATTGTGCATGCTCATTACAAAGTTCACTTGTAGCATTTAAAGACAAAATAATATACAATTTTAATAGCATTGTCTGTTATTGCTATTCATCCCTTTTTACACTATTGTTCAAAAGATTGTGTTCAGTGTGACTTTTTTTATTTTTTATTTAAAGTTAAATTAATATATAACTAATAAATTCATACAGCAGGGATGCATTAAATTGATCGAAAATGACAGTAAAGACAATATTACCAAATATTTCTGTTACAAATAAATGCTGTTCTTTTGAACTTTATTCATCAAAGAATCCTGAAAAACAAAAAGTTTCAGCATTTCCACAAAAATACTAATCAGTGCAACGTTTCATCATTTGTAATAATAAGAATAAGAAGTTTCTTGAGCACCAAATCAGCATATTAGAATGATTTCTGAAGGATCATGTGACACTGAAGACTGGATTAATGATGCTGAAAATTCAGCTTTGCATCGCAGGAATAAATTACAATTTAAAATATATTCAAATAGAAAAGTTATTTTCAATTATAAAAATATTTGATTGCTGTTTTTACTGTATTTTTGATCAAATAAATGCAGCGTTCTTTCAAATACAAAAAATCTTTTCAACCTAATAAACTATAGTTAATTAGATCAGACGTCCCTCTAGTTAAAGACTGACTGGTTTAGTGAATGAGCGCCTCACCTCCAGATGTCATTCATCTCCTGCGGCATGAGATCATCGCTGTCCTCTTTGGGGAACATGGCAAAACCACCCACAGCATAGAGGACTCCACCCACACTGACCAGGCTCAGGGAACTACGTTCCTGGGGAAACTCCACAAACTCTGACCACCTGTAAGATAGAGAGGGTTGTGGTTACTGGCTAATAATGTTGAGTTTGTCCCACAAGTCAATGCGTATCATAAAACTCAATAAAAACAGCAGGTTTTTAGCATACATTGCATGTGGCTGCAGGCCACTCTTACTTGTTGGTTTTGATGTCATAGACCTCAGCGCTGCCTGTGAGGCCGGTGTCAGTGACACCAGCTGCCACGTAGATCTTGTTTTTGTGGATGGTGACCCCAAAAAGTGAGCGTGCAGTATTTATTGGAGCCAGATCTGTCCACTGATGCTTTTTAGTGTCATACGCACACACTCTATTCAAACACTGTCTACAAAATAAGAGAAATATGTGTAACTTCGAGATATGTAACATATATGTAACAAACAGTTTAAAATTTTGGAATAATTTAACATTTTTTAAGTCTCTCAAGAAACATTTTGGTTGCACTTTATTTTACAGTACGTGCACTTTTAATGCCCTTACGGTGTACTTACCAAGAAAGTACTTAGTGATAAGTTAACTAAATGGGTTAAGATTAGGTTTAGGGGTAGTACCTAGTTATTACCCAGTTATTGTAATTACTAAGTATATAGTATGTACGTGCAACAGACTGTAAAATAAAGTGCTACCAACATTTCTTATTATTGTCAATGTTGAAAACAGTTGTACTGCTTCATAATTTAACGGAAACTGATATTTTTTTTCAAGATTGATATCTGAAGGATCATGTGACACTGAAGGCTGAATTAATAATGCTGAAAATATTTGAACAGAATACAGTTATTTTAAATAATAATAATGTTTGACAATGTTAATGTTTTTACTGTATTTTTGATCAAATAAATGCAGCCTTGGTGAGCACAAGAGACCTCTTTTAAAAACATTAAAATATCTTAATTATTCCAAAAGTTTGACTGGAAGTGATGTTAAATGCACATTTCAAAACAGAAGGCAGAAATAGCTTATAAACTTACTTGTTCTCTCCCTTTCCTCCGATTACATAGATCATTTCATTATGAGACACTACTCCATGGCCATATACTGGGTAGGGAAGAGAATCTGACTCGGCCCATTTAAGACACCTTAAAAAAACAGGGCTACTTGAAGTATCTGTTTGGAAAATTCATGATTCAATGCACACAAAAGACAAATGTACAGCTGATCTTCAAATAAGTAACATGGCATCAGTACTTACTGTCTGTCATAAACCATGACAGTTTCCAGAATGTGTTCTCCTTCCTTCATTTCTCTCCCTCCAATCACAAAGATGAAGTTTTCAGCCTCACCCATCCCGAACAGGAAGCGGGGGGAGGGTATGGGAGGCATGCCCATCCAGTCTGATGTTGCAGGGTCAAACTGTGTGATACGGGACAGTTTATATGAGCATTTGCTGCTAATTGAAAGACCCCAATAAAGCTAAATTAGAGTTTTGTGGTTTTTAGTGCATATCTGTTAGCTGTGAAGTAAGTCCCAGAAAACACAAAATGTTCCCTTAACGTTAGGGTATGGTTCCGGTTTGGATGTTTCTTTGGAAACCAATTACTAATATTCCAGAAACATTGCAGGGATGTTAGTGTAATATATATATAGTATGATTCTATAAACTTTTACCATACTGTACATACTGTAAAAAAAAAAAAAGTAAACTTTCAAAATGTTAAATATTTTTCTCTTCCAGAAAAATGAATAAAAATAGTGATGACTCATCCTGAACTACACAGATTTTTATCCAATCAAAACATTTTGTCTAATCCCTACCCCTAATACCAACTGAAACCACTAGCAAATAGCAAATCATGCAATGGTTCTGTTTTTTTTTAAGAAAGTGATGATCCCATCTAAATATCCTTCCCCAGCTTACAGTTTCATAGAAAATACATTATCAACACAGAACAGAAAACCAATGATTTATCTGGGGTCTTTACCTTCACTTATTTCCAAATATATATGTAAATATAGCTGGGTAGATGCAAAAACACACTGATCTGTTTGTTAATGTTGTCTATGACTACATAAACCTTACAGTGTGTAGAATGAATGATTCTGAGAGAAGCATGAATGAAAACTAGACTGTACTAAAGCAATAAATGAAAGAAAGTAGTCCTTTACCTGCAAAAAGTATGAATAGATCTGTTCGTCTTTGCTTTGCTCATCAAAAAAGAGTCCACCTGCCACAAATATCTGGTTTTCCTTTGTGACCAAACTGCAGTGGTTTTTGGGGATTTGGGTAGAGAGTGCCGCCACATAACAATCATTTCCCGTCGGGTCATAAGCCACCGATGCAGTGCTATTGATCAAGAAGATCAAGTCTCTCAGGAACATCCCGAACCGCAGATTGTCATTCAAGATGCCTGGAAGTAGCTCCTCCTGCTCTTCTTCCTCTTCATCTCCCTCCTTCTGTCCTTCCTCACCAGCACTCTTTTTGCTTTTGGTCTTCTTGACTTCTGGAAGCTTCCCAGCATGGGCGTCTTTGACTAGTTGCAGTTTCTTGGTGATCTCTGGGTTCGAGCTCAACCATTCATGTTTCTCCACATTTTTGGTGAAGTAGTCCTGAGGAACCAGGCGTAATCTGATGCAATCCAGTAGACCCGGTAGGTCCTCCAGCCTTTTTTCTTGGTCATGTCCAACCCACTTGATCAAAGCCTCAAAAACGTCTTGCTCCGTTTCTACGTTCAAAGAGTCAGATGCAATAACAGCCGCCAATTCGCTCGGAATCAGTTGCAGGAATTCTTCATCCCGAGCAATAAGCTGGAAGCGCTCGCAAGCGAAGTTCCTCGCAGATATGGCCAGACGAGGACAATCCAGCATCAGTCCTAGTCGAAAAATCGCCAAACAGTTGCTCAAACTCAGTCGCTTTTGCAGGAACGAGACGCATACAGTGAAAATCGAGGGGATCTGAAGCAAGTTGGCCAAAGCGAAGATGTCCTGCACGTTTTGCTCCGTCACATTGATGTTTGAGGTGTAGAGGTACTTCAAGATCATCCCCATTACACCAGGCTCCACATCCTCCAATACGATCTCCTTCTGTTTACTCTCCTCCACACCGGACTTAAAGAAAGCTCTGAAGTATGAGCTGCAAGCAGCCAGGACTAACCGGTGGCATGGAAACTCTTTGTCTTTTATCTTCAACACACAGTCAACCATCATATCGCTCTCCAGAAGATCGTATAGACCATCTTGCAGCAAAGTTTGCTGGTACATGCGTGGCTCCTCAATGGGATCTATGGGTAGAGCCATATTTATCGCGTACTATCCCTGATGGTCACAATGAAGTAAATGGCTAGTCCAGCGCTCTCTGTTCCGCACTTCTGTTAGTGGTTGAGAAAGAAGAGGCAGGGGTGAATCAGTTCCGCTTTGCTGTCAGGAATACAGGCTTCATCAGCTGTCCCAATACTTCAACCAAACTCCAACTGGGGGCTATTTATAGGTCCTTCACAAAGATGTGGAATCCATACTTGTACATGTGAAACACAACCCCCTGACCTGTGCAACAGCTGACACACTTCCCCATGGGAGACAGCAGTCAGAAGAAACACTGGCCTTCTGGGTGAGATCACAGGCCACTACATAGGACCTTTATGAGATTATGAATCACCCTTTTGATTTATTAATTTTATAGACTATATGATGGATAATGGGATATTTTATTACATGGATTCTCATCTTGTAATATAACTTTCCATTTGGTATCAAATATCCTACCCTGGTAAATGACCCAAAATTATACAATAAAATAAAAAAAAAATCAGTAACAAATTAATGTTGTGATGTTATTTCCATCAAGTGGTACACATTAGTTTTTGGTCAAGATCTTGTATTGACAATGCAAGAGGTGAGCACTCTGTAAAGTCTACTCCGGAACATCCCAAAGACTTTCAATGAACTTAAGGTCTGGACTCAGAGGTGCCAATTCATGTGTGAAAAGATTCTTCATGCTCCCTCCCAACCATTCTTTTACAATTTGAGCCTGATGAATCTTAGCTTTGTCATCCTGGAATATGGCCATGATACGTCTTCCTACATGGTTGTTTAAGAAATGAAAAGCTACACACTCCATCAATTAGGGTTAAAAGAACTGATCCCAAACATATAACATGCTAGAAACATAATAATCAAAGCAATAATGATCCAGTCATAGACTCTTAAAGGGATAGTTCACCCAAAAATGAAAATTCTCTCATCATTTACTCACCCTCAGGTTGTTCCAAACCTGTATAAATTTCTTTGTTCTGTTGAACACAAAAGAAGATATTTTGAAGATTGTGGGAAACTGAACAGTTTTGGAGCACCATTGACTTCCATAGTATTTTTTTTTCCTACTATACAGGTCCTTCTCAAAAAATTAGCATATTGTGATAAAGTTCATTATTTTCCATAATGTAATGATAAAAATTAAACTTTCATATATTTTAGATTCATTGCACACCAACTGAAATATTTCAGGTCTTTTATTGTTTTAATACTGATGATTTTGGCATACAGCTCATGAAAACCCAAAATTCCTATCTCAAAAAATTAGCATATCATGAAAAGGTTCTCTAAACGAGCTATTAACCTAATCATCTGAATCAACTAATTAACTCTAAACACCTGCAAAAGATTCCTGAGGCTTTTAAAAACTCCCAGCCTGGTTCATTACTCAAAACCGCAATCATGGGTAAGACTGCCGACCTGACTGCTGTCCAGAAGGCCATCATTGACACCCTCAAGCGAGAGGGTAAGACACAGAAAGAAATTTCTGAACGAATAGGCTGTTCCCAGAGTGCTGTATCAAGGCACCTCAGTGGGAAGTCTGTGGGAAGGAAAAAGTGTGGCAAAAAACGCTGCACAACGAGAAGAGGTGACCGGACCCTGAGGAAGATTGTGGAGAAGGACCGATTCCAGACCTTGGGGGACCTGCGGAAGCAGTGGACTGAGTCTGGAGTAGAAACATCCAGAGCCACCGTGCACAGGCGTGTGCAGGAAATGGGCTACAGGTGCCGCATTCCCCAGGTCAAGCCACTTTTGAACCAGAAACAGCGGCAGAAGCGCCTGACCTGGGCTACAGAGAAGCAGCACTGGACTGTTGCTCAGTGGTCCAAAGTCATTCGGAAATCAAGGTGCCAGAGTCTGGAGGAAGACTGGGGAGAAGGAAATGCCAAAATGCCTGAAGTCCAGTGTCAAGTTCCCACAGTCAGTGATGGTCTGGGGTGCCATGTCAGCTGCTGGTGTTGGTCCACTGTGTTTTATCAAGGGCAGGGTCAATGCAGCTAGCTATCAGGAGATTTTGGAGCACTTCATGCTTCCATCTGCTGAAAAGCTTTATGGAGATGAAGATTTCGTTTTTCAGCACGACCTGGCACCTGCTCACAGTGCCAAAACCACTGGTAAATGGTTTACTGACCATGGTATTACTGTGCTCAATTGGCCTGCCAACTCTCCTGACCTGAACCCCATAGAGAATCTGTGGGATATTGTGAAGAGAAAGTTGAGAGACGCAAGACCCAACACTCTGGATGAGCTTAAGGCCGCTATCGAAGCATCCTGGGCCTCCATAACACCTCAGCAGTGCCACAGGCTGATTGCCTCCATGCCACGCCGCATTGAAGCAGTCATTTCTGCAAAAGGATTCCCGACCAAGTATTGAGTGCATAACTGAACATAATTATTTGAAGGTTGACTTTTTTTGTATTAAAAACACTTTTCTTTTATTGGTCGGATGAAATATGCTAATTTTTTGAGATAGGAATTTTGGGTTTTCATGAGCTGTATGCCAAAATCATCAGTATTAAAACAATAAAAGACCTGAAATATTTCAGTTGGTGTGCAATGAATCTAAAATATATGAAAGTTTAATTTTTATCATTACATTATGGAAAATAATGAACTTTATCACAATATGCTAATTGTTTGAGAAGGACCTGTAAAAGTCAATGGTGGCCCAAAGCAGCCTGGTTACAAACTTTCTTTAAATATCTTCTTTTGTGTTGAGCAGAACAAAATAAATTTATACAGATTTTGAACAACTTGAGGGTGAGTAAATGATGATAGAATTGTCCTTTTTGGGTGAACTATCCCTTTAAGTACTCATCCTCATGTCGTTCCACACCCGTAAGACCTTCATTCATCTTTGGAACACAAATTAAGATATTTTTGATGAAATCCGACGGCTCAGTGAGGCCTCCATTGACAGCAAGACAATTAACACTTTCAATGCCCAGAAAGGTACTAAAAGCATATTTAAAACAGTTCATGTGACTACATTGGTTCAACTTTAATGTTATGAAGCGACAAGAATACTTTTTGTGCGCCAAAAAAACAAAATAACGACTTTATTCAACAATATCTAGTGATGGGCGATCTCAAAACACTGCTTCATGAAGCTTTGAAGCTTTATGAATCTTGTTTCGAATCAGTGGTTCGAAGCGTGTATCAAACTGCCAAAGTCATGTGATTTCAGTAAATGAGGCTTCATTACATCATGAGTGTTTCGAAATTTCAATGGTTCACCACTGGGGGGCGTGACTTTGGTAGTTTGTTACGCGCTCTGAACCACTGATTCGAAACAAAAGATTCATAAAGCTTCATAGCTTCATGAAGCAGTGTTTTGAGATCGCCCATCACTAGATATTGTTGAATAAAGTTGTTATTTTGTTTTTTTTGGGGCACAAAAGTATTCTCATCGCTTCATAACATTAAGGTTGAACCACTGTAGTGAAATGAACAGTTTTAAATATGTCTTTAGTAGCTTTCTGGGCATTGAAAGTGTTAATTGTCTTGCTGTCAATGAAGGCCTCACTGAGCCATCGGATATTATCAAAAATATCTTAATTTGTGTTCTGAAGATGAACAGAAGTCTTACGGGGTGTAGAACGACATGAGGGTGAGTAATTCATGACAGAATTTTTATTTTTGGGTGAACTAACCCTTTAAGAATTTGCCTATTTAAACCAAACAGCAACCTTTTTTTCTTTTCTTTTTTTTGACCGGGCAGGGTATAATAAAGTAACATAAAAATATATGGACAAAATGTCTGGTTAATATCAACTGTTCCTCAACTTGAGTCACCGATGAGAATATCAATAGTTCACACATGATCATTGGTTACCTTAACGTTTGAACAAATAGAACAGAGCTAAGGCCAGTTCATATAAATATCCTAGAGTGAAAAGGGTTTCATGACATCAAAGATCTTGAATGTTCTCAATGGCATTCATGCCTTTGTTAAGAGTCACAGTTTAATTTAAGCGACCATGTCCCAGAGACTCTCTGATCAATCTCTGTCAATAAGAACTTTACCATTTCTGTATTTACTATAATTTGAAAAATGAATTGAAGTTCCAAAAAAAAAAAAAAGGTTTAGAAAAGAACTTAAACATAAAAGAGACATATACATAGTAATTAATGAAGATTATTTTAATGCATATCACAAATTCATAAAATAATCTTTGTGATCTTCACTCCATTACTTTCATTTAAGCACGTATTTTCAACCTCGGGCAGTAATTACTTCTGGTATGAACACTGAGTATTTGTATTTCATTTGAATTAAAACTTAGTTATAAAATTTGCAGTAATAAAATCCATCCTCTATGTTTTTAACTACAAAGCACATATTTGAAACTTCTATTACATATGTAAAACTGTCACTAATTTAAAAAGTAGCCAATGAGAGTAGAGTCTGTAATGCTGAGAAAATCTGTAAAAACTTAAATAGTTGTTTCGATTGCAGCATCTTTCCTTACAGTACCGTTATCAAAACATTATTTCTCGACTATGATTGACACAAAATGTCTAAGTAAACCATTCAGGTTTTATAAAAATGTAACCATCGTGTGTAATCTCTACTCTGCCTTTTGCTTGCTTGGGTCCACTGGCTGGGCGGCAGCAGCGTCCATCTGGGTGGTGCTGGGATCTGTGGTAGTGGGTGCAGCTGTGGGTGCAGGAACAGGGGCTGGAGGGGGGATTGGGTCTGGATCGTCAATCAAAGCCTGTCTTCTTTCCTTTTCCTTAATCAGCTGAATCAAGCAGTAGGTAACGAACATCACAGTGATGGTGGTGAAGGGGAAACCTGACAAACAAAATACACTCTGATTTAAGGATATTATATTTTTGAAAGAACAAGAAAAGAACATCAAATGGTCAAAACATTTTTTTAAATACATTTAAATTGCTCAAGTACTTTACCTTTAAGTAACAACCTCTTTGCAACCAGTTTGGCAAATTCAAGACTGTTCAGGACCAGGATATTGTAAAGGACAATTGCCCAGAAGTTGAAAGTATTGAACACAGCCCTGATCCTGCGTGACATAGAATCTGATATCGCCATCTGTGGGTGGAAGGAAACATTTTTAGATGAGATTATCATTTATATTACCAGTAATTTAACATTTAACCACCTAGAGGACCTTTTTAGCACCAATAATTTAACCACTAGAGAGCACTGGAGCACTAGAATTATCATCAGCACTGTCCATGTCAGAGTACCTGACTACAAAATCAAGAAAATTATTGCTGGTCATATTTCTTACCTCAATAGAAATAAAAGGTTCCATGCAGAATAATTTTGCGGTCCACAGTTCAAAATTAAGGCCAAAGCAGTTTAAGAAAGCCCAGATGAAAACCACCCAGCTTGGTCCCAGCCAGAGGGACATGATGCCATACGTGCACAGAGAGGCAATCAGCTCATCCAAAATGTTCTCATGTTTCCCGCCGAGATAGTTATAAACATACCTGTGGAGATGATAGTGTTCTTTGTTAAAGCATGAAAGCATTGTGTTGCTTAAAAGTTTGATAGATGTAACAATGTCAATCATACTTGCATAGAAAGTCATTTATTCCTCGATCAAAGTGTCTGTAAAAAAACAGAATGATGAACATAGTTGTGTTGTACTGATTATATAAAAATCTATTTATGAAAAATTAAAAAAAGAAAACATAATAAGGGCTCACTCACGCCTCAGAGAAAACATAAAGCATTGTAATGCATTTCGGTGGTTTGGGAGGCTCCAGATGATCCAGTCTTGAAACTGTGTTTATCACTCCAAACATCACTGCCGCTTTCACCCAATCATACACCAGATTTAAGTAGGCCAATCCAACTGCATAGTGAAAGAAGAGAAAGGCTATGGTGGTCTTGAAAACTTGAGCAAAGTAAGTGAATACTAACACACATACTTACCGAGGGCCCAGTCAGAGATGTGTTTAAGGAGCTTCATGTCAGTAGGAATGGTCAGAACATACATGAAGTGAAAGAGGACTGCCACTATCATAATAACCACCAGGTTTACCAGGGCTTGGATGGAAATGTTCCACATCTCCCCGTCCTTCCTCGTCAGGTTAGGGTTATTGGCCTGGTGGGGTGTCAAAAGGCAACGCTATTCATTTGGAAAATAATCAAACCATCATTTCATTCGGTTAATTTAGGTGCAGACCTGAATGTAGAACTTGTCGAATGTCATGATGGGTCCGAAGTAAAAGAAGGGGAGGTAAAAGTTGTACTTGAGAAGCTCCAGGATGCTGTAGTTTCCATCTTTTCTCTCACAGTTCTCAAGAGCAAAACTCATACAGCGCATGATGGTGAAACCACAGCCGCCGTAGAACAGAAGAGAACGGAGCTCAAAATTGCCAGTCGCAAACCCTGCCTGAAAGATGAGCCATTTCAAATGAACAATCATAATCACATAGCAAGAAAAAAAATAAATAAATACATTTATAATGGTGATGATAACATGTATTGTTCATTGTTATTTTATTTCTTTATTTTATTTTAATTACAATAAATAATAAGAATGATTATTTTTATTAAAATAAATGTCATCATCATTTATAAACATTTAGATTTAATTTCTTTTCATTTTAATAATAATAATAATAATATACAATAGTAATAATAATTAATGATAATAATACATTTTTATTTTATTTGCTTATTTTTTTAATAAAATATATAACATAACATTTATAAATATTTAGATTTCATTTGTTTATTTTAATAATAATATTTAATAGTAATAATAATTAATGA
>RJVU01057542.1:982464-1009177 GCA_003731715.1 Anabarilius grahami
ACATATATATATATATATATCTATATATATATATATATATATATATCTATTATTTTATTTATTATTTTTCTTTTTGCTTTACTTTTGCACTTTTTATATTTTCACAGTGTCAGTGATATACCTGCCAGGAAATGAAGGGCTCCATTTTGAAAGTGGCCAGTGTAGTGAGTCCAGCAACGAAGCAGAGCCACCTGAGCTTGACCAGAGAGATGCTATAGAGCAGCACGCAGTGAGAGAGGATGAGCATGACGTAGGCCCAGCCCATACTGCTGAAAACCGCCAGCATACCGTACACCATGTACACCAGAGATCTGTACTGTGGGGTGGGGAAAAAATGAGAGAATGAGCTTCTCAGGTATGCCGTATGGAGTGATATCTTTACTCATTAGTGTCATATGTAACATAGATATTCAAGAGCCACCTGTGGAGCCAGCAAGGAGCAGATCTTGGCAAAGATCACATGACCTGAGAGCGCAAAGATGATATGCTCTCGGAACGTGGAAAACCACATCATCCACTCGACATCAGCTGTATCCTGCAGTGTGACACAGATAAATCAGAGTCGACATTCACAACTTTATTTAGATCAAGTGTGAAATTATACATACAAAATCTCACCATTTTTCTGCCAGAGTAGTACCATCCTGGCTGAACACTGGTCTTGAAGGTTTTTCTGTTGGAATTTGCTGAATAAAGAATCATAAAGTCATTTAATGCTCTTTTCATTATTAAACATGATCAAATATTGCCATTTAATTCTGTAAAAACTTTGATTAATAGATGTATATATTACATGGATGCAAAAAACTGCATATTCATTGATATTATTACTAGTGCTGTCAAATCTATTAATTGCATCTAGCATAAAAGTTTGTGTGTGTGTATATATATATATATATATATATAGTACAAAGTTTTATGTTAGATGCGATTAATTGTGATGAATCAATTTTACAGCACTATTTATTACTGTATATTACATGCAAATTTGGTCGTTTTGTCATCAACTCACAATAACACCTTTCAGTCATTTAATTCTTTGATTGATTGATTCTTTTGATAAGCTTTGATTTATAGATGTATATATTACATGAATGCAAAACAACTGCATAATGATGTTATTACTGTCACCGTTATGTTCTGTTTGTTTGTGTTTCATGGACTTTCAGTTTGCATTCTTTAGTCACATGTGTTTGTTTGATTTCCCGCTCTGCATTTGTTACCATGGTCACGTCATTATGTTTAGCTGTGTTTGATTAATTCGTCTCGTTTGTGTTGCTACTTAAATTGTACCTTCACATTCAGTCTCTGTTCAGTCTCATTCACTTTATGGTGTGTTTGCCTGCCTGCCTGTTGTGGATTATCATTAAACTTTGCCTTGTGGAACTTTTTTCATCTGTCTTCGTCTGTATTCCTGCAAGCATCCGTGACAATTACTGTATACTGAATGCAAATGCAAAATTTGCCATAAACCCTTAACAATACCTTTCTCTTTCTCTTCTCTATCTCTGTTCAGTCTCTTGGTATATTAATACTGACATATGATCCCTGCTGCGTACTTTGCATAGCTTTCTGAGGCAAGCGAATATCTGTGCTGTCTTTTTCCTCATACAATATACAGTATTGCTATTTCTGTGCTCTAATGGTTGTTTGTGCATTTATGAGTGAGAAAAGGAGCTCAGGTGGATGTTACAGTAATACAGTTGTGACATAATTTCAATGCCACATCAGAAGTTCATTTATACTTACAGCTGGACACGTCAAATATCCATCTGGCAGCCCAGAGCATTGCCATACACAGCACTACATTATACAAGTAGAGCTCGTACCTCGGAAGAGCTGCTTTGACCCCCATTGTGCACAGGACAACCTAAGAGAGTTTGGAAAGGTGCAGTTAGAACGAGGAAACAAATCTGGTGTCATTAAAGTATTTCCCAATCAAGACAGCCAATGAGCGCTTAAGATCCTACTAAAAATATAACTTGGTAATTGGTAATCTACTATGGGATGAAAGCAATATTGCAGTGTTACTGTAGCTCAACTATGGCGTTAACAATGGCAAGGTCATAGGTTCGTTTCATGAATTGATAAAATGTATGCTGAGAATGTTTAAACTGCATAAATATAAATTGCATCAGTCATTGCAATAAGAATTATAGGTTACACTTTATTTTGATAGTCCACTTATGACATTCTACTAACTGTAAGTAACTTTGCAACTACTGTACATGTCAACTAACTCTCAGAGTACTAGTAGGCTGTAAGGATGGGGTTAGGGTTAGTAGAAAAGTTATAATCAGTAGAATGTCTGTTGGGGGAGCATCAAAATAAAGTGTTTGCAGATATTAAGCAGACAGTCTACTAATACTTTAATGACAGGTAGTTGACATGTAGTTGCAAAGTTACCTATAGTTAGTACAATGTCGTAACTGGACTAGTGTTACCGAATTATAAATTAATCTCTGAACACTTTCTTGCAAAAATAAATAAAACCAAAAAAAATGTTGATCTTTCTGGGCAGGGCAGAAGTTTCCAATGATTTGAATTGTGTGAGCAGGAAGCATCTACACTATGTGAGCTCTTGCTATTTTTAGCTGGGCTATTTTCTGCTCTCATTGTATTGACTGAAGCATCACTTTTATATCACAGCCAAATGTTTTTTCTTTTTTTTTTTTTATCTTTTCTAACCAGCAGATGATTCTTTTGTCTGTTTCTCTATAACCTCAAATAACAAGTCCTGCTTTGTTGTGATGTTTGTTATTGTGAGATTTCATCTGAAGAACCAGGCAGGTAAATTAGCAGCTTATTAGTTCAACTCTTTTCTAATATTTGACTTGGTTAAATGTCAGTGGTTGCATGTAGGTGCCAAGCAGATGTTAGAAACTCCTATTGTACTAACCTTGAGCACAGCAATGCCACCGTAACACAAAAGGCCTTTGAAAGACTGAAAAATCCACTTGAACTTAAAATGATCACAAAAATATATTGAAAAGATCAGCAAAATAATAGTCTAATGCATCCTCTCTGTTTCTACAAAGTGTTAGCTGGGCACACAAACTGCCTGTTGGGCAGCTGCGGACAGTTAAAGGTGAACAGGAGATGTATTTATATTCATCTGAAGCAGCCCATAGGGGGCGGACCCATTGTGCCATGTTGTATCAATAGAAACAGACTAGGACCTCCATTGCTTGCATACTGAATGTCCTACATAAGAGATAGAAGACGGGTTAGAAAAAGTATGTAACATATAACATATAAAAGGAAAATATTAATAAGAAGAAACATTTATACAAATATACAATGAATATATGAAACGTAAAGCTTACCTGAGAGGCATGGGTGTGCAAAATCAAGCTTCGCTTTTGTTAGGACTGAAATCACAGATTTTCCATAGCTAGGTCAGGGGTCATCTAGAACAGGCATGTTAGGTAATGGTAGTAGTACCTTCTGCCTAAAGTAAACTCCAATAAGACACAGTAGATGATTTAAGCTACTGTATATAAATGTCTTGGACAAATCTTGATTGGAACATTATTGAGATTTTACACTGTGTTTGCAACTCGCATGAGCCTACTTTAGTCAGAATCCAGCACAGAATCTACCTATCAGCACATTATTAAAGATCTCTTTGCTAATACAGAGCACTGTTACAGTCCCTTAATATAACTTAAATGTATTTTAGGCCATAAGCTGTTTAGCAGCCTTCAAAAAAAAAAAGCCAGGAGCCCTGGCATACATTCACACACTTCCACACCTGTTTCTGTCAGGGTCAAGGCTGTTTTCGGATGATCATATTTGGTTGACAATTTGGCACCATTTCTATCTTCAAACGTAAATAAACATCATTCCATTCAAAAATAAAACAGATTCATCATAGCAAAAATGTCTAGTTCTAAATGAAGCCACGGTCTATGTGTATCTCATTAAAAATACCTGAATTGTTGGATTTAGCCATAATGGCTCAATTTAGCAAGTCCTGACAGGTCGGTAGTTTAGTTTGTAAGTAATAGATCAATGTCACATGAATCCCTCTTAATCACATCACCAAGCTTTGACCTGAGAGCCATTAAAAAAAAAATTCTTTTTTTAAAACTAGAAACAAACTTGTGGTTCTTTCTTTTGTGTTCAGCAGAACTAAGAAATTTATAGAGGTTTGGAACAACTTGAGGGAGAGTAAATGATGACAGAATTTTCATTTTTGGGTGAACTATCCCTTTAAATTAATACATTTTTTAAGTTTATTAAAATAGTCTAAATTATTTTAAAAATAATAAAATATATTTTCCCCCCCTCAACAATGTTTGTTTTTAATTGAACTTATACATTGTAAAAAGTAATACGCTATATCTTCTCCACAAAATTTTGGCAACAGATTACAAGCAATATTATTAATTAAATTCAACAAACAGAATAAAATTAATTCCTTAAATGTCAACCAATTAAAATTAGTAAAATTTAAACAAAAATATCTGAATAACAGACAGACGTCAAAGATGAATTAAGAACTCTTTATTTTTTATTGCCAACATTGAAGACACCTGATGATAACAAGCAGAATCATTAAAGGAGAGAGAAACAATAATTAACAGAGGTTTAGATTTTGATGTTGATTTTATTGAAAATAGTTAGTCACTATTATGGTGATCGGTGTTTCATTTAATTGGGCAGTTTACTTTTTATGTCAGTTTGTGGTTTTTGTAATGTGTTTGCCAATTTTACACATTTTAATCGGTTGACTTTTAAGGAATTAATTTGGTTAATTGTAACTCAATTCTTATATGTTGAATTTAATTAATAATATTGCTTGTAATCTTTTGCCACAATTGAGTAGATAGAGCGTATTACTTTTTACGGTGTAGTTCAGAAAACTTCTGAAGTCCCAAAATGAATAACAGTTAGTTTAATATATCACTACTCCCAGTTTCCGTGTTTTTTTAATTTTTTTTTATTAAGCCTATAATAGCCTGTATAATGCAGCCTTCAATTATTGTTATATGTGGATAAAAAGCAGCCTTTAGAATCAAAAAGATTTGTCATAGAAAATCAACTAGCTGGTGTTATGCCCTCATGTGGCCAACAAATTCAGTGCATCTTTAGCTGAACATACTTTATAAAAAAAAAAAAAAAGACTAAACACACTTTTATAGGTCCAGAAAGTGCTGGTTTGATTTATTTGACCATATGCAAGATTCATGTCTTCATTTATCAACCCACGAACAGGAATGGTGAAATCCTTTTACAAGTACAGTAACCTAATTACAGTCATCCTTAGGTCCTTACAGAGCTTCCTTGAGTTTTAAAGGAGTACTTGATTACAGTGGTTCCAGCTGTGTGGAACATCTGGTGCACATCGATTGTTTGTAGATTATAATTGCCATAAATTTGATCCTATGAATGCAAATGTAAAAATGTCTGTGACTGCCTCCAATGAAAAGGCAGATGAGATAGATGAATAGAGAGTCTACTCCTCCACAGTTTCCTTTTTGCTCGTCTCCTGGCCTTCAAAGATTGGGTACTTGCTTTCCACCTCTGCCCATGTAATGGCACCATTGGCCAGATCACGAATGATTTCGGGCAACTCGTTAACCTGTAAATAAACAGATTGTACATATCAGGAAAATAGTCAACACACTCAAATGAAATGAAGACACAGATATGACCAACTGGTTTACCTCAGCCCGGATCTGCCTCATGGAGTCACGATCTCTCAGAGTGGCCGTGTGGGGCGTCTTATTCACGGTGTCAAAATCGATTGTGATACCGAATGCAACACCGATCTCGTCCGTTCTGGCATAGCGCCTACCAATAGATCCTGAGGAATCATCCACCTTGTGGGAGACACCATTCCTGGTCAGGGCTTCAGCTGTAGAGCAAAGCAAAGCATTATTTATTACACAATTATTATTTAGGTATCATTGATGGATTTTTATAAATGAAGTAGAGATGTTATCACTCACATAATTCTCGAACAAACGGCATAAATTCCTGATTTTGGCTCAATGGAAGGACGGAGCATTTGTATGGTGCAACAGTTGCAGGGAAGCTGAAATACTGAATAGAGAAAGCAGCAAAGTTCATAAATAAAGCAAGACAAAAATATTAAATTACAGAATATTACAGCATAATGCATTTACCGTTCTTTGTTCATCACCCTCTCTGATACAGAATGTGTGCTCAAAGATGGAGTACATGATTCTTCCGATGCCGAAGGAGGGTTCAATCACGTTAGGAACAACTTCCTCAACTGTGAAACAGGAGATGTCAGTTAGTTTATTAACGTCTTTTACATATTCTTGTTATGCTGACATGAAAGGTTAGTTTATGCCTCTTACCATGCAGGGTCTTCTGGAACCTCTTGACATTAACCATGTCCTTGGTGAGTTTGAAAGTCTTGCCCTCAGTCTCAATGGTGAACTCACTGCAGTGACAGGAAACCAATGAATGAACAGAATAATATTAGTGGGCACTATTTTAGCTGTTTATTGATTAAAAACTATGACATCACTTGATGGGCAAAAAATTTGCCTATTGTAAAAGGAAGCTAGGATGGGACATATCAAAGGGCTTGTAGGCCCCCTTTTTTCTCTAAAATAGTCAATTAGAATTTGACTGCATGTAATTCAAAACAGTATCAAATAAAGACAACCAAAAACCGTTAAATCATCATTTTTGCATATAGTTTGTTTTGATTTCAGGACAAAGACAAATAAAATCCAATTATTTAATAAAAAGGTCAAGTATGATTTAAGGAATTAATACTTTTATTCTGCTAGGATGCATTAAATTGATCAAAAGTGAGAGATATATTTTGCAACATTATAAATGTCTTTATTTCAAATAAATGCTGTTTATTTGCTTTCTATTCATAAAAGAATATGTATGACAGTTTTCAACTGTGATAATAAAAAAGTAGAAAAAAATCAGAATATTAGAATGATTTCTGAAGGATCATGTGACACTGAAGACTGGAGTAATGATGTTGAAAATACAGCTTTGCCATCAGAAATAAATTACATTTAAAATATTTTCAATTAGAAAACAGTTCTTTTAAATTGTGATCATATTTCACAATATTACTGTTTGTACTCGTTTTGATCAAATAAATGTGTAGTATATCTGCCTTTATACTGTGAATCTTCATATTTGGGGGTCATTGGCATTCAATTTTGAATACTCTTCATATCGATGATGCTCACCCATTCTTGTTGAGGAGTTTCTCCTGCTCTGTGATATAGCATTCATCACAGATGGCCAGGTACTCCATGGCGAGCTTGGCATCCTTCTTATATGCTTTGCCGATGGTTCCTTTGTTTGGCTCGAACTGAACAACATTTACAACTTTGTGTGAAACAGTTAAGGAAGGTGACAGAAGACAAACAGAACTAACATTCTGCTGAGACAGTTCAGATCCCATTCAAATGCTTTGATAATTGTAATGAGTTATAGGGATAGTTCACCCAAAAATGAAAGTTGTCATCATTTACTCACCCTCAAGCTTTCCTGTAGCTCAGTGGTTAGAGCATGGCACTAGCAATGCCAAGGTCATGGGTTCGATCCCAGGGATTGCACATACTCGGATACAAATGTATAATATAATGCTATGTAAGTCGCTTTGGATAAAAGCGTCTGATAAATGTAAATGTAATGTTGTTCCAAACCTGTATAAGTTTGTTTCTTCTGTTGAACACAAAAGAAGATATTTTAAAGAATGTTTGTAACCATACAGCTGACAGCACCCATAGTATATATTTTTTCCTACTATGGAAGTAAATGGGTGCCGTCAACTGTCTGATTACTGAAAATATCATCTTTTGTGTTCAGCAGAAGAAAAACTCATACAGGTTTGGAACAACTTGGGAGGCATGTAAGTAATGACAAAATTTTCATTTTAGGGTGAACTCTCCCTTTAAGTATTGCAGGAAGTTAAAGGATATGGGTTCCTTTAAGGGTTTCTCAGCAACCAGAGGAACTTTGGTGGCCCGTGCGTGGCACAGAAGGTCGTAACACGAGCGATCAGCACACCCCACGATCTCAATCCACCCCTGAAAAACATCACGTACAAACACACAAATAAACACCCATTCTATTGCACGGTAAGTCCTCAAGCAAACACTGAACGTACATAAGAGGTTTTGGTCTCAGCGTCCCAGCAGTCACAAGCATAGTGGGCCATCTCATTGTCCATATGCTGACGGAAACGAAGCTTGTCTTTTGCCACGCCCACTTTGATCAGATAAAGGTAGATCCTTCCAATGAAGTAACCCAAGACGGAGTTGTTGATGATGCCCTACACACCCAACAAAAGTTTTTTAGAACAACCGAACTGTTAATTATAATCAATACATCATTAATGAGATCTTGACTAACCTGCTCCACTGCATCACCCAGCCTCATTATCTGGGCAGATTGCCCACTAGTCTGTGCTTTGGAGGAGTAAAGCATGATCTCCAGATCAGCAACATTAGAGAACTTGGAATGAACCTTCTCATTCGGGTCTACAAAGTGCTCGATCTCAGCCATCGTAAACTCTCTATGGAGAGAAATATCCCTTCAGAACATTTGAAATACCAATGGAAACACTTCTGTGTGACACCCAAATAACCAAAGCGAGTTATGTTCAAAAAGAAATCATAATCCACACCTGACACGAATCAAGCCAGAGCGAGGAGAGATCTCATTCCTGAAGGAGTTTCCGATCTGGGCAGCAGCAAATGGCAGCTTCCCCTGGTTGAACTCCAAAAGACGTTTGAAGTTGAGGAAGATTCCCTGAGCGGTTTCTGGCCTTAAATAGCTGAGGAAATAATGTAGCCCCAAGAATAATGCATCAGTCTATGTCAATTTGGATATTTTAAAACTATAGCATGTAGTCTGGCGGTGTCCAACATACCCTTGCATGTTGCCTCCAGGCCCAATTGAGGTCTGGAACATCAGGTTGAATGAGATGGGAGGTGTGAGGTCATTTCCTGTAATGGGAGACTTGACATTGTATTGCACAAACAAATCTGCCAACTCCTGCTGAGTGTAGTTATCCATCTGAAAAAGAAAAAAAATACAAAACTACTCAATAAATCAAATAAACAAATGATTACTCCCCAAAAATGTAAGGTGCCGTTCACACCAAGAACGATAATTATATTAGTGTCCACACCAACGGACGATAACATTTGGTTTATTTTAAGCATGCACTGCAGCTTTGACATTTGCTGCTTGCAATGTCCGAGATCTTTAAAGTCGGGTGGATTCTGATTGGCTGTCGATGTTTTTATTGTTCATTAGCTGGAAAAAATACATACTGAAAGTGATTCCAAAGACATTGTTCTTTGTTGAGTTATAGTTGTGGTGTGAACTTACATATTCATATAGAGTTAGAATGATTATTAAAACATTGCCCAAGTGAGACATACCTGAGTGATGACACTCTCCATCTCCGTTTTCTTTTCTGCTGTACATTTTTTGTCACTCATTAATTTCTGTAGATGAGCTAAAAAAACAAAAGACATGGTATACATTATTATTACTAGAAGTAGTAGTAGTACTATTTATTTTTATTTATTTAAGGTATGTTTTACTACTACTATTACTGTATATTTCCTGTATTAAAACGAAGAGTAACACTTTACAATAAGGTTCATTAGTTAAACATTAGTTAATGTAGTAACTAACATGAACTAACCATGAGCAATACATTTGTTACTGTATTTACTAATTTTCGTTAACATTAGTTAATGAAAATATGGTTGTTCATTGTTTATGTTAGTTCATGGTGCATTAAAGCTGCAGTCCGCCATTTTTCCTCTTTCTCGCCATCTCTTGTTTGAAACCTGCCATTGCAGTCATATGCGGAACAGTTATCTGTACGTGTGTTGTGCGTCGGCACAGCTCGTCAGCGCGGATGAATCTAATGTTTGCTGTCAGTCATCGCGCCGGTGGATACTGAACTTCAGAATCACAGATTCTACATCTTGAAAGTATGACCAATATAAGAATTTTCACTGGAAAATATCATCTGAACAAGTAAGTAACATGTCTGCCACTTTTGTTTTGACCAACTGAGGAAAAAAGCATTAAGCCTACAGTAAATCGCGCTGCCAATGATGATTAAATCTAACGATCGCTTAGCTCGGATCACGTCAAACCGTGCAGATTATTATTACTGTTATATTGTTCTCAAATTGTAAATGTTTACAACATCAGCATTGCGTGACTGTGTATTTAGTGTGTATTAGCGTTACCTGTAGATTTCAATGTCTGTAGCCACTCCACAATACGAAGTCTTTTGCTTTTGACTACAGATGAACCTCCAGTTGTCACTGATGATTGTCATTTTGATCTTTCTGGATTACAATCCGCCATCAAAATTATTAGTTTAAAGCTGCAGTCCGCAACTTTTTTTGGTTAAAAATGATCCAAAATCAATTTGAGCAAGTACATAACCAGCCAGTGTTCAAAACTATCTTATTATCTTAGCTCGATTCACAACAGTAAGCTTGTAATAATGTTTTATAATAAGAGAGACATGGAGGATTTCCGCGGGAAATTTAAGTATGCAGCAGTTCCTCTGTGCGTCATTATGTCACGTCCGTAAATAGAAAGAAGGAGTTCAGGCAAGTCGGTTGGGTGAGGATCCTGCCGGTAGCGGCACATTTATAGCCTGTTCTCACAGCAGCTGAAATAATTAAACTTATCATTTTGATGGCGGATTGTAATCCAGAAAGATCCAAATGACAATCATCAGTGACAACTGGAGATTCATCTGTAGTCAAAAGCAAAAGACTTCGGACTGTGGAGTGGCTACAGAAATTGAAATCTACAGGTAACGCTAATACACACCAAATACACAGTCACGCAATGCTGATGTTGTAAACATTTACAATTTGAGAACAATATAACAGTAATAATAATCTGCACGGTTTGACGTGATCCGAGCTAAGCGATCGTTAGATTTAATCATCATTGGCAGCACGATTTACTGTAGGCTTAATGCTTTTTTCCTCAGTTGGTCAGAACAAAAGTGGCAGACATGTTACTTACTTGTTCAGATGATATTTTCCAGTGAAAATTCTTATATTGGTCATACTTTCAAGACGTAGAATCTGTGATTCTGAAGTTCAGTATCCACACCGGTGCGGTGACTGACAGCAAACATTAGATTCATCCGCGCTGACGAGCTGTGCCGACGCACAACACACGTACAGATAACTGTTCCGCATATGACTGCAATTGCAGGTTTCAAACAAGAGATGGCGAGAAAGAGGAAAAATGGCGGACTGCAGCTTTAATTATTTCAGCTGCTGTGAGAAAAGGCTATTATAAATGTGCCGCTACCGGCAGCTTCCTCACATGATATCACTGACTAGCCTCTCGACGGGACTCCTTCCTTTGTTTACGGACGTGATGTAATGACGCACAGAGGAACTGCTGCATGCTCGGATTTCCCGCGGAAATCCGCCATGTCGCTCGACGCTCTTATTATAAAACATTATTACAAGCTTACCGTTGTGAATCGAGACAAGATAATGAGATAGTTTTGAACACTGGCTGGTTATGTACTTGTTCAAAAGTTGATTTTGGATCATTTTTAACCAAAATAAAGTTGCGGACTGCAGCTTTAACTAATGTTAACAAGATTTTAATAATGTATTAGTAAAAGTTGAAATTAACATTAACAAAGATTAATAAATGCTGTAGAAGTGCAGTTCATTATTAGTTCATGTTAACAAATGTAGTTAATTAATGTTAACTAATGAACCTTATTGTAAAGTGTTTCCAAATTAAGTATAAAAACCTAAATAACTTTTACATAAAATAAAACTTATTTCCATTGAATTTCCTATTGAAACCATTTAAAGATAATAGACTTTATTTTATATCACCCTGAAACATTATACTTGCTAATTAGTTACAGGTGGTATTAGAGCAGGGGGCATTTTTTTATTGGACAAAAAAAAAAAAAGAAAAACGTGTATGCCTGTGAGTGCAAGGCTTTTTTTTTTTTTTAGATTTATTTTTGCCTTTGCTATGAGAGAACAGTAAGTTGACAGGAAGCGAAGTTGGAGGAAGGAGGGGGGAGAAATCAGGAAAAGGTACACGAGCCGGAACTCAAACTCGGGACGCCCAAAGCGCAACTTTGCTATATGTCGATGAGCTGTCCGCGAGGCTATTGGCACCATCAATATTTTCAGTTTGCAAAAGAGAAAGAATTAAAAAAAAATATTAACTTTGGCAACTTTAAGGAGTCCAGATTTAGATGGCTACCTCATAACACAGTTTGTCAATGAGTATAAAGCACTTATTCATTTCAGTCAGGTTGGTGGTCTGCAGATTACAGATAAAGCCTTTGTGATTCTTACAGATCCTATTGTTTTCTTTNCGCGAGGCTATTGGCACCATCAATATTTTCAGTTTGCAAAAGAGAAAGAATTAAAAAAAATATTAACTTTGGCAACTTTAAGGAGTCCAGATTTAGATGGCTACCTCATAACACAGTTTGTCAATGAGTATAAAGCACTTATTCATTTCAGTCAGGTTGGAGGTCTGCAGATTACAGATAAAGCCTTTGTGATTCTTACAGATCCTATTGTTTTCTTTTACCCCTTTACATCTACAGCATCCATGGAGGAGTTATTTCAGTGGACAGCAGAGCTGACCTGAGCCTGACTGTCTCAAAGAGGTCAACACAGAGTACTACTGGAGCGGATGTTAATATAAGAAAAAACGACAAACCTTTAAGGAGGTGGTCGGCGCGGAAACATTCTCCGTTCTTGACATCCTTCACCATGTAGTCGGCAAACTTATCCACATGTCCTGATGTCCTGGAACACAACAAAAGCATTGAAAAAGAGTTCCAAAGAATTGATCCGTTGCCATGGTATCATAACAGATTGAATTAACAGATTAAAGGGGAATAGACAGCTGAATGCTCACTTGAGGACGGGTTCTGGTGTAAGCATGGTGCAGTCGATCTCCAGAATCTGCTCCTCCTGGATGAAGTGTTGCCTCCAGACCTGGAGGATATTGTTCTTTAGAGCACAGCCGACGGGCCCAAAGTCATACAGCCCGCTCACACCTTTCTCACACACAAAAACAAACTATTAGTTGACAATAACAAGCCAATCTTAATTATTTTTACTAGTAATTAAAGGGATTGTTCACCCAAAAATGAAAACTCACCCTCAAGTAGTTCCAAACCTGTATGAATTTCTTTGTTCTGCTGAACACAAAGGAAGATATTTGGAAGAATGTCAGTAACCAAACAGATCTCGCCCCCCATTTACTATCATAGTAGGAAAAATAAATACTATGGTAGTCAATAGGGGACGAGATCGGTTACTCACATTCTTCCAAATATCTTCCTTTGTGTTCAGCAGAACAAAGAAATTCATACAGGTCAGATTCATACTACTTGAGGATCAGTTTTCATTTATGGGTGAACTATCCCTTTAAGCTATTAAAATACTTATATATGAAGGAATATTGTAAACACTGAAAATACTCACCGCCATAGATAGCAAATGCCTGATCGTAAAAGAAACGTCTTTTTAGAGTGTCTTCCATCTTGGTTCGATCCACAATGTCATCTTTGGGCTGTAAGGCAAGCTCCTGCAAAATGGAAAAAGAGTCAGATGGACAATGTAAATAAGACATACAAAAATAAATGAACTAAAAAGGAACTTATTCAAGCTATCAGTTTTCTAATATTTAAAGATGAATGTGTTATCAAGCAGAACTGCAAAAATAATGGTGGTTTTCAAACAGGTTGACAAAAAAACTTTACCTGCCCACCCACCCAACTGTCAAACAGACAGTTCCGCCCCCAACTCACACTAACAGTCAGATTCAAAAGATAAAAATACCAATAATTTTCTCCATAGGGGAATCGATTTTTAACAATAACTTACTCTAAAGACACCTACTGTGAGATACAAGGTTGTTAATGGATAATATGTTTTTGTTGAAGTCATCTGTTCACATTATTTTAACATATTTTTTAAATAATCGTCTTTAACAGCAGAATTCCTGGTGAAAAAACTACATTACCCTCTGCTGAGAAATCTTCACCAATCAGAATCAAAACAAGCAAATTGCACCAAAAGAACTCTTTAGTGCCTGCCCACTCCCATGTTTGTTTGTTTGTTTATTTATATTGCCATATCAGCATCTATGGCTTTTTTCATGGCAAGAACAACATTAAAAATAAATAAATAGCCCACTCCCATGAAGCACTGCAAATGAAGTAATCAAACCCTATGCTATCCATCTACTTATATTTTGTGTGTGTATATGTATATATGTGTTTGTATATAAAAATTACAACGTATGCTATGCCACTAAAAAAACAAAACTGACAAATTTGAGAGACATATGATTAAAATAAAATAACATGTTGATATATATTATATATATACATACACAAAAATAAATAAATATATATATAAATATATATATGTGTGTGTGTGTGTATACATACAGGGTTGGGAAGTAATGGAATACATGTAACGGCGTTATGTAATCAGGATACAAAACTGTAATTCGTTACAGTTACGTAAAAAAACGTAGTAATCAGATTACAGTTACATTTTGAAAAAAGGGGGGATGATACTATCAGGATTACAATAATTTCATTTAAAACTAAATAAATCATTATTTTGTCATAATTACATTATATTAAGCGCTGCTTGATTATACAGTATTTCCTGGTTCTGTTGCCAGTGATGACTCAAGTAAGCCACCCGCTGGTGAATGCGCAAATAACACCCGTCTACAATCTCTTCGGACGCAGATTGAATCACTGCCGCTAGTTGAAACGATGCTGCCAGCGGGGGAAAACGATTTCAGTTCATGGAAATTTCGCTGCCATTTTGTTTTCCAAGAAGAAAATGCAAACAACATGATTGTACAGTGTAAACTCTGCCTTCCAGCTACGAAAACACTTTCTTTATCAAAGGACTAAAAAATAATCTGTAATACCATACTGTAGCCACTAGATGTCTGAATAGCCCTTTACATATATATTTAGGGCTGTGTATTCCCAAGTTGTGGAAATGAGACATGATTGCTTAGTTTTAACAGGTTTTAAAAGTAACCAAAATGCTAAACATTACAATTAAAGCAGAACAAACATAAACAGAAATGATTGATCCGAGCTTGTTCAATTTGTTTATGATCTGATGTGACTTTTATATTTTTAAGCTCTAAACAACAACAACGATAATAATATTGCAATAGATAATTTATCAGATTTGTAAAATATTTTTATTGAGACCCATTCAAAAGCATGAAACGTGTAACATTGAAAAATTTGCAGAAATTGAGAAGAAATAATTAAAATTAAATTTAAAAATGCAATTAATTTATAGTAAAGTAGATCCCCCCCAAATTTCTCTTTCTTTCTTTCGCGTATATATATATATATATATGACCTTGAAGTAATCCAAAAGTAATCAGATTACATTACTTTCATATTGTGGTACTTGGATTACGTTACTGAACACTTTTTATATGAAGTAATTTGTAACTGTAATGGAATAAATTTTTAAAGTAACCCTCCCAAGCCTGTGTATACATAATAAATGATAATTAAATTAAAATGATGGAAAAACTATTGCTTTAAAGATGTTGGTTTTTCCATCACTCGCAATGCTTCAAGGAATTGTAGTTGTTTTTCCCTCATTAGGGCTTGTACCTTTGTCTTTTGGTTTGATTTTGAAACAATTCTTTACTTAAAATCAAACTTTATAATGTTATGTTTCACCTCGTAGCTGGTTGATTTGGTTGGTGTCTCTTTCACAAAGTGAAAGACAACTCTAGCCATTTTTTATCAAAATCCCTAATGAGAAAAATGAATGGAAAAATACTCCTGGAACTGAGGTCGATGAAAAAGTGCTCAAAAACTGTTGCACTCTACAGTGTATGCATATTAAACTGCCATAAGAGAAGGTGTTTAATATAATAACTAAACTCTTCATATTTAACGGTCATTTTATGGAACATGACAGACGGAATCACATTTCTCACCTTGGCCTCAAGGATTCTCTTGCGAGCTTTCAGTTCTGCTACGGCCTTATTGACATCTACATCAGGAGCATTTTCTGCCTTCAACTTACGCACAAGATCACCCTATGTGGAAAAACGCAATGATTAGTTTATTATTATGATTACTATATATTAGAACACATATGCATCCATCAACTTTTTCCAGGAAATGTAATGGGTTTCGTTTTAACTGTCTGTGCTTTCCTCCACCCTCAGTCTCTGCATGTCAGAATTGCTCATCTCAAACGTGGCACTGACAAACCGAAACATTCAGCAGTACAAACCCAAAATAAAACCACCACACTGTAATACACATCCTAAAATATCATCAGTGCAAATATGCATTATGTAATTTTCCATAACAATCCATTTTAAATAATAAAAAAGGGCCACATTTGATGATGGTTCCACCTTAAATATAAAGCAAATGCGTGTTTAATGCAATGCACGGTTATGTGGAAATAATAATACAGCATATCATATGCTTGTTATTGGCTTTCATTACCTGCTCCTTCACTGCCAGCCTCAGGGGAGCCAGAACCTCTTCAATACTGCCATCCATATTCTGTCCTTCCGTCATGTCCAGCCACGCGCTTCTCTTCTTCTTCTTACACAAACAGGCGGACAGTGAGAGCGCTCTGATCGGAGGGGAAGCACACAGACGTATGGGACTGGATCGAACCCTCGAAACAGCGCGGACGGTGGCGATCTGTGTACCGGTCCTGAGGAGGAGTGCTGATGTTGCGCTACGCAGAGACAGCATGGACCGAGAGGAGGAGCAACCACACCGCGGAACTGAATGATGAAATCTCCAGAAATGAGTAAGTGACGGCGGGGATTCAGTTCGATACTTTCGCCATTTTTTTGTGTGACTGAATTGGAGTTCTAATTGAAAATGGCAGATTCGCCACAATCTCTCCGTCTTCTGCTATAAATCGCAAAGTAATTAATACTAGAACGAAGTAAAAAATAAATTCAGTCCTGCTTTAAATGAATAAATATTTGCTAATACATTAAAAATAATAATTAATAATAAATTATTTTAAACAGTATTTTTATTTAACTCGAACTCAACACATTGTGAAAGAACAATACACAGACCAATAAAACGTACATTACAATAAATATATCAAATTAAAGAAAACACATAATATTGCTACCTTAACAACAACAACAATAATTCATCAGTCCACTATCCAAAGTAACTCAGGAGGACCCTTTGGAGAATATAAGTAGAAAAGACAATTTACTGCTTATGAATATGATGATAAATCAATTTATATATTGTGTGTATACAAATAATACAATAATAATATAGGGAATATAATATAATATAATATTATTGTCAATTGTCTCCTTAAACAATCACTTGTTATGCGGCATTCTTCATTTGTACGTAGCTCTAGTGAAAATAAATAAAAACAGACTTCAGTTCAGCCTTAATCCATCATATCGTCCAATCACAGTGACAGGACTCCAGAAAACAAATTACTCAGGAAACAATTTACTGTTCGACCACAAGATGTCAGTATAAGCACACATTTAAATAGCGCCTCATTTGGAACAACTGTGGAATAACAATAAATATTAAATCTATCAATACATTTATTCTAAAGCCATTTGCCACAAAGCAAACACTATAATTTCTCTACTTTACATATATTTTTATAAACGTCACCCATTAGTTATATAGGCTTCCATTATTAGCCATTAGAATATTCTGTATTTTTGAATGTTTGTTAAAATATAACAACCATAAGTTTGGTCATTTTTCAAAAATCCAAAACAGTTTAGCTACTCAACACAAGAACAACAAGCACAAGACATCTTTTAATGGCCTGCTGACATTATTTATTTATTTATAATTACATTGTTTAGGCTATAATATTTTATTAATATTAAAAAGCGTTTAAAAAAGATACAAAAATGTGAAAAAGTATTTTAAAAGGCTGTAAAACTAGTTGAAGTGAAGGTTGCGTCATGCAGACTGCCTTATTAAACATTAAGATCAAACACCCACCTTCATAAAATATTCAGTAACCCTCCCACCTCTCGCCCTGTCATTAAAGCACTTCTGAAATCACTGCAATTTCTCTCAGTATCTCAGCGAAATCATTTCCCTTTAAACCATAGATGCTTGTACTTCATTAATAGAATTGATCATTTTCTTTTCTGCATCACTCCACTTTAGATTCTTCATATCTGATGTTTAACAACTTATGGTTCCTGGTTATTAGCTCTGAAACACGTTTGAAATGACATTATATGTGAGATATGACTGAGAAAACAAATTAGTTTAAAAAGTGCTGTAGCTGATACATATTTTATATCAGACCAGTTAAGAAAAACAAAGTAATAAACTTAACAGCTTGATGTAATACAAGATGACAGACTGATTTAGTTGTTTTTGTGCTGTTTTTCTTTCCTTGACACTTCTTTGTAAGATGATTTTGAAACTGCTATTTGAACAACCTTAACAAAAGCAAGTCAGAAATAAGTCAGAAAACAACAAAGTGTACATTTCTACAGTCTGCATACTGGAGTCAAGACATTGGGCTCAACATTAGGTGAAGGCTTCTGTGTCTTCTGTAAGATATAAAACAAGCAAAAACAATTAGAATCGATTCTTTGTCCTTTTTTGTAGTAAACACACACAAATTTTTATTTATTTTTTTTCGTTTTCCCTCACTTTTTTGACAGCGTGGCTGATATTAAGTAAAAGTAACTGTAGTAACTATGGTTACTATGGTATTTTTTCCTAAAGGGTAGTTTCACACGGTCACATTATGTGCGCGCGCGCACACACACACACACGCGCGCACACACAGAAGAGGAGAGAAAGAGCGGCTGCAGATTCAGACTCTTTGTTATTACACAATCTGTCACTGGTCTCCAAAGACCCCATTTTACACGAGGGCTGAAATGTCTCCTATCCCCGTCATCTGACAGGAGTATCTCTTCTTGCACTGATCGCCGTATGATCATGAAGTGTGTGTTGTGTGTTTATTTGGATGCGGTGGTGTAAGATCGTGTGCGGTGTATGGTGCGTCTGCCATCTGGACTCACTCCGCTAGCTCGCTAGCATCAGGCTAGCTGAAAATTATCAAAACATAAGTGACTGAGGAGGAATAAAATCCCGTTTCCATGGACAACACGTCCATCATTACCCAGGTAGCAAATCCAAAGGAGGAAGAGATCCTTTCTTCTTGTCAAGAAAAAGGTAAGGCGATTGGCCGCTGCTTATTTGACTGGATGTTTTTGTTTTGACAGCGGAATCACTGCGGCTTTGCTGTTGATGCTCTTAAGATTTTATTAATCCGTTATAAAGACTAATAACTATTATTTTCTAAAATTGTAAAATAGTAATATTTTATAACGGTAATGTTTTATTATTATTGTTTTATATTAAGTTTTGTGTTGAATTGTAGTTATTGTTGTTTTATTTATATATATATATATATATCAAAATTGTGCTTCTGAAGTAAACGTGTCTTGTTTTGGGGATGTTTAGATGTTTTTATTGGAACTCAAGACTCGTTTTTGTAGTGTATGGTTGCCATCTCTTGACTGAAAATCTCAAAACAAGTGTTTCCAGTCTGCTGCCTTCTGTTCATGTTATTATTGATGCCCCAAAATAGGCAGTTAAAAAAATGAATAAAAAAAAATGTATGGGGTATTTTGAGCTGAAACTTCACAGACACATTCAGAGGAACACCTTAGACTTATATTACATCTTTTGAAAACACGTTCTACGGCACCTTTAAGCAGCAATGTATTTAACATGGATGCACTGTACTCGCTCACAGTTATTTTCCTATAAGCATCATTCTTAACGCTTGTGCTAGAGCCTCAATAAGCGGATCAAATTATTTAATGCCACTGAACCTGAAATCAAAACATTGTGAACTGGCTTTGCCATTCAGATCCCAGTTTTTGTAGCAATTTCTTCATGTCAAATAGTAATCATGCATTATTGTACTTCTCAGAAGTGTTGATGGTTTTTTCTCTTGAAAGCAATAACTCTGGATGAAGAAATCGTTTTAACTGCTACTAAACATTTAATGTAATTTCAGTGCAAGAGGTGAATTGCTGTTGTCTGGGTTAACAGTGCAGCATGTTTGTTTTTCAAAAAATGTTGGTCCCTTTTTCTTAGTTGATTTTCTCTTTGGATTTTGCAGTGCTTCTAAATTAAGATTTATTTTACTCAGTAGAGTTTAGTGAGTTTGCCCAGCAAATCAATATCTCCTCCAGCCTGGCACTTTTCCCAAGTGTTCTTGACACATTTTGAGTCCTTGTGGTCACCATCTGAAGCCTAATGTGGTTAAACCCCTAGCTTTTCCCGGTGTGTTAGTTGATTGAAACAATGTGGTATCATGCTAATTGAATTCCGTAGCACTTCCATGGAGCGTGAGGGAAACAAACTTCTGCTTATACAGTTATCAGTGGCTTTTTATAATTGCTTCTTCTCTAGTTCTCAAGAGAGCGTTTAGCCCCATGGAAGTCATGTGCCTGCTTAAGTCAACACAACATGCTCTAATGTGAGAAGAAGTTATGAGATTAGCCCAAACGAATTAATGTGAGTAAATAAATCTCGCAAATTATTTTCATGCGGCTTTCTGCTGCTTTTCTGAGGATAAAAACACAACATAAACATTTTACAGTCACTTAGAGCACAAACAGATGGAGGTCCACATGTTGGGGGCTTACTAGATGAGAGAGGAGCAGAAGGACGGGGTCTGGTTTTGGGACGTAAAGCACCCTCTCTCACCGCTCCCCTGCCATGAAGTTGGATCAGTTGGCTGAGAATACCTCCACTATGAGAGGTTTGCCAGAGAAGATCAGATGACAGAGGAATCCCTCATGTCTTGATATGAGTGTCAGTTTAACATACTCTTTGATTTAGAATGAGACAGGATGCCAGCTAAGCTCAAATTTTGTATATTAGATTCAGAGATGTGGTATCTTGCAGTAAAAATGTTGGCCTCCTGTGCTCGGCTCCGGAGAATAAGCGCAATGCTCTGTTTGTCAGCCAGGCGTATTTTGTTTTTGCCATGAAGTGGTAAAGCAGGGGTCCTAAATTAATCTTAATTTATGCACGGCTGTGTTTCAAGAGCAGGAAAGCGCACACTTGCAAATCAAGCCATAGCTGCCACCTCTTATCGGAGTGAATGGACCCCTGAATGGCAGCATCATAGTAATTATTTAAACAGATTTAAGGTGATTGATGATCGAAAATAATGTCCTTTAAAGAAATATTCCATGTTCAATACAACTAAACAAAATAATTTCGCCTTGGCCTATCTTTTCTTCCAAAAAGTAGAAATCTGGGTCACACAGTGAGATGCACTGAAAGTGAATGGGATGAATTTGTAAATCATTAAAAGTTGTGATGACATGGAAGTATTGACCGATTTTCTTCCTTGTTGTGATGAAATTGAAAGAAAAAAATTGTTTGTTAATTGCGTAGACCACCAGAGAGAAGTCTATAGTTTTACAATAAGAGCAAGTTATGACATTTTGATTAAAAAAAAGGTACAAATTTAGAAAAAATGAAACATTTTGCATGGATGAATTGTTCACTATAAGAACAATAACATTAATTTAGTAAATAGATATTTTCATGCCATCTTTAAAATACTCACTGTTTCAATAGTATAGCCACAAGATGATTTAAGTGTTACAAATTGGTTTCCTGTGTAAAATTCAATCAAATTTAACTACTTTACAATGCTTAAAACCCTAACAATTATAGAAATTGATGATTTAAACACCTTTACAATTCAAATAATACAGAATAATTATTGTAAGTGCTATTCACATTTCTGCTTTTAAAACCTCCAATCCCAATTACTTCTACTTCCATGTTGTGTTGTTCCTTTAACTTGATAATAAGTTTTTAGATGAAATTAAGTCCATTAAAGGGTTAGTTCAGCCAAAAATGAAAATTATCCCATAATTTACTCACCCTCAAGCCATTCTAGTTCTAAGCCCAAAAAAGCACATCCATCCATAAAGGTCTTCTGAAGTGAAGCGATGTGTTTTTGTTAGAAAAAGATCCATATTTATAACTTGATAAACTAGAATCACTGGCTTCCGTACGCGAGTTGATTCCGGCGGAAGAGTGAACTTTGACCTGATGCATGACATATTGACAAACGCGGAAGAGCAGAAGATGGACGGAAGTTTCTGGAAGCTAGTGATTATAGTCTGTAAAGTTATAAATATGGATATTTTTCTTACAAAAATGCATCGCTTCACTTCAGAAAGCCTTTATTAACCCCTTGGAGCTGTATGGATTACTTTTATGATGGATGGATGTGCTTTTTTGGGCTACAAAATCTCAGTTACTATTCACTCCCATTATAAAACATGGAAGAGCCAGAATATTTTTTATTATAACTCCGATTGTGTTCGGCTGAAAAAAGAAAGTCATATACATCTAGGATGGCTTTAGGGTGAGTAAATTATGGGATAATTTTCATTTTTGGGTGAACTAACGCTTTAAGCGGGTACTCGCTGACATTTCATAAAAGAAAGTGAAATATAAGGACACTTTGCTTTGCATGGCCAGGAATTCCCTTTGCCATTGTAGCTTTTGATGTTCAGAGCTTTCTGTGAGATTACATTTAAAGAATCTCATTAAAAGATGCCACTGTCTCCTAGCTACAGCTAAAAAGGATAATAAAGCATAGCTTTCGAGGTTTGTCATGCAGAAACGCAACCTTCCCTTTCCAAAATGAAGCTTTGGACACCGGTTCCCTCATATGGTGAAAAACTTCCCTAACCCAGTGGCCTTGGATGTCGGCCACACTTGCTGAATATTTCAAAGCCAGATGGGGCTATTTTCAGAAACCTATCGGTTTCATTGTAAGCAAAGAAGCATCTGACAAATGCATGTTGTGTTTTGAGTTTGGCGCTGGTGTTGGTGCTTATGGATTGCACCCTTATGCATAATGTATAGAGTTTATTGAAGCTGACATTGGAATCTTATTGCTGAGTGTTTTGGGACAAATGCCGTCACAGGTGACAAAGTGAATCCAGTTGTAGATGCATGTGATGGTTGAGGTCATGGAGACTTTTAGGGCTTGTTAAAAGCTTTTTACCCTTAAGTCTCTAAGAGAAATCGTCAGTCAAGGTTAGGCGGTCTCCTTGCCACTTTATTTGGAAATACTCTCTCATTTTGCATTCTTGTTGCAATCTTAGCCTTGCATACCGAATGTGGTCGAGCGTACAGTCTGGAGGCCTTTTTTGGTCTCTGAGTGAGCAGCAAATTGCAAATATGTGCTCATAATTCCGGTTGATTAGAGTACACATTATGTTTGTTTGCAAGGCATGAGGCCTTGTTTTGTCAGTCCACAAAAACTCATGTAGCATAAGCGCTAGGGAATTGGCCAGCTAATGTCAGGAAGCACATAATGACATCATACAATCAGCATGAAACACTATTATCCAACCAACTGTAAAAACAATCCCTGTATCATCCATCTCTAGTTGGCGTCCAGTCTGTTTGGTTTATACGCAACTTGTTACATTTATGGTTTATTAGCTTTATGCAGGCTTCACAACGTGAATAGGTCATGATGGATTGTGATGATGACTAAACATTTTTCTTATATGTTGATGCACTGATTTTAAAATCTTACTATTTTGTGCATCTAAATAAAAACTAAAACACAAAAACAAAATTTAAGCATCACAACATTATAATGTATAAGTCTCTTATGTTCACCAAGGCTGCATTTATCTGATCAAAAATACAGGAAAAGCAGAAATATTGTGAAATACTGTATAACAATTTAAAATAACTGTTTTCTATTTGAATATTTTATAATGTAATTTATTACTGTGATGCAAAGCTGAATTTTCAGCATCATTACTCCAGGCTTCAGTGTTACACAATCCTTCAGAAATCATTCTAATATGCTGATTTTCTGCTATAATAAGATAATAAGAAAACTTAATAATAAGGACATTTCTTATTATCAATGTTGAAAATAGTGCTGCTTAAAGGGTTAGTTCACCCAAAACTGAAAATTCTGTCATGAATTACTCACCCTCATGTCGTTCCAAACCTGTAAGACCTTCGTTCATCTTCAGAACACAAATTAAGATATTTTTGATAAAATCCGATGGCTTACATTGACAGCAAGATAATTAACACTTTCAAATGGCCAGAAAGGTACTAAAAACATATTTAAAACTGTTCATGTGACTACAATGGTTCAACTTTAATGTTATGAAGCGACGAGAATACTTTTTTATGCGCGCCAAAAAAAACCCAAAATAATGACTTTATTCAACAATATCTAGTGATGGGCAATTTCAAAGCACTGCTTCATGAAGCTTCGAAGCTTTACAAATCTTTTGTTTCGAATCAGTGGTTTGGAGTGCGTATCAAACTGCCAAAGTCACGTGATTTCAGTAAACGAGGCTTCGTTACGTCATATATGTTTCGAAACGTTTCGAAATTTCAGTGTTTCACGTGACTTTGGCAGTTTGATAAGATAACATCTGAAAGTGTTAATTATCTTGCTGTCAATGGAGGCCTCACTGAGCCATCGGATTTTATGAAAAATATCTTAATTTGTGTTCCGAAGATGAACGAAGATCTTACGAGTGGGGAACGACATGAGGGTGAGTAATTAATGACAGAATTTTCAGTTTTGGGTGAAAACTAACCCTTTAATATTTTTGTAGAAACTGTGATACATTTTATTTCAAGAGTCTTTGATAAATATAACATTCAAGAACAGCAGTTTGAAATAGAAATCTTTTGTTACGTAAGACTTTACTCTTTAGCCACTTTTGATCAAAGGTGCAGTGTCCACTCATGAGAGGGGAAGTGCCATGTGTTGCATAGTGGGTTTGTGAATTTGGGGGTGGAGCTTTTAAGATAGGGGTGTGATCCTTTTGGGTAGGGGCGTGTTTGTTTTGCTGATTTCAAATATCAACAGCGTTTCTCAGAAATCGCTTACTGCATCTTTAATGCATCCTTTCTGCTTGAACAGTAGTTTATGTATATTAAATTATATATTATAGTTTTATTTAATTATGTATATTATATGTACTGTTTTAGGAATTTTATATCTTAAATTCCTCTTCTTTAAAGCCACAGCCATACACAATCATACGGACGTCTATGATTAATTTAGACGGGGGACATATTTGACAGTGAGATGCCCACATCATTGAGAAGACATTCTATAAAGACGCCTCTGGCTTCCCCCATAATACTTTACTCTCTATAACTAGCCTATTGGAACATGATGTGCTAACAGAGTTCAGTTTCCCAGGCTTTCCTGAGGCTACAGCTTCATGCCCTCATGGGATGGGATTGAATTCAATCAAATTCACTGTACTGCTTAATGCTTTGGTGTTGCGTTGCTGCTGAACTGACCAGCTTTGCTCTAATAAGTCTTATCTTTGTCAGGTATCATTGGATGAGCCGTTTACCTTAATCAGATTAGGAAGTGTCTGAGCATGGATGTTTATTCCCACACCGTTCAAGTCATCTGCCAATTAGAAGCTGCTTGGCAGCTCCTTCAGAATCATATTTCAACAAGGAAGAGCCACCAACACTGTGGTCCAAAATGGATTTGTTACCTTGCTCAATAGCAAAATGATGTTTAATTGTTGTTTGACTTCTTAATCTAACAGCATAATTAGTTCTTAATGTTAGTTCCTTCAAAAACATACCAAAACATTGAGTTCAATAGTTTTTAACAAGAAGCATGATCATTGTGCTTATATGGCCATTAATAAGCCGGTCACCTACTACTGGCTAAACGACAGCTCTACCTTCATGTTTCAATGTTGGCGTGACTTATCTTGATCTTAAAGCAGACTTTTTTTGAATAATATCAATCCACAAATATGACTTTCCTGTTTATTACTGTGAAGCTTCTTTGAAACTAACTGTATTGTATAAAGCGCTGTATAAATGAAGGTGACTTGACTTGGCTATACTGTAACAGATCTTGGAGGCTTGGAGAAGGTGTTGCATCTGTTGAGATTCAGAAGCTTGAGGCGCTTGTGGGAAACGGTTACGCACTAAAGTTCAGACCCACCATCAGAAGCCTCAGAGGTATTTATTCTCTTCTTAAGACACTCTTCCTCTTTTTAATTGTTAATGTCATCTCTGAAGACACTAAAAGCTCTGTGGATTTGTGGCTTCTGGAAGGCTGATGGAGGTGTTGAAAGAAAGCTGAGGAGATGGAATACTCTTGGCGGTCAGAGCAGCCAGAAGCCATCGGGGTCAGATAGAGTGGGTGGGCTTTGCTTCCGCTTGTGTAATTATACTCACACTGGCACCCTCCTGAGTTCTTCATTTGATGGCGCTGGGTGTGTGTGTTAATGTGTTAATATTTGTTATCTTAGTGTGAATGTGTGAATTACTGTCTCTCTCAGTCTTAGGCTTTCTGTATTTAACACCTCTGTAGACTTTGATAGTAGTACGAATTTGTGCTTCAGCATATGTTTGTGTTTGTTGTGTTATTTATGCAGCAGATCTCTTGTGCTTTGTTTGAGCTTTGCTTCTGGTTTGTTTTGGACCGGATTGTCATTCCAGCAATAGTAAAAGACACTCATTGCCAGAAATAATACTGCATTTTCATAAATATTTAATATTTAAACATTTTAATATAGTTAATTCATATTTAATTTTATTATTTTTTGACTGTTT
>RJVU01057542.1:1009262-1031244 GCA_003731715.1 Anabarilius grahami
TGAAAACAAATACAAATGACTTATTTATACATACATATTTATTAGGGTTTTTTAAATTGCAGCTGGAAATTATACAGCTATTATGTAACTCCATAAAACATTATTTTTTAAAGGAATATCACAATGTTTCTTCCATGTTTTAATATGAACGGTAAACTTCTGTTGTGCAAGCACTTTGTTTCCAATTTTTTTTGTTTGATTACATTTTAAAAGATTTTTATGCCTTCATTTAAATACCACCGTTTTTAATAATACATTTTTATTAAATCATAAATCCAGAACAAATTAATAAACAAAAAAATTCCTGAAACAATAAAACATTTCATAGATCCCTATTATTTCTTTATTTGTTAAAACAGAAAAAATTAAAATGTGAAAAAAGGAATTGTCTTTTATGTACACATTTTGACTCCAAGCCAATTTAACGGTATAAAACCTTCCATTATATGTTGATGTTAATCGTCATAACTGCATGATTCAGATAGTGTCCCATGTTCTCACATTTGCAGCCGTTTCCTCCAGTGGAGAGAGTCTCAATATTAGACTTACCAACCTTGGCTGTGTGGGCAGTCAGCGTTCCCCTGGGCCCAGAGTGGTTCTCTCTGTGAATGTGTCTTAAACTGGGTATAATGGCTCAAGTTCACTCCATTAGGTGAGGGGTAATAGTGTCTTGGAACAGGAGATTGTCAAAAGGGAACAACAGGAGGCAGGCTGGGACATGACCAAAACATGCTCTGATGATGTTGACGCCTTTTGAATCAGACCACTTTAAACTGGCAGATTGGTGGTGAATGGCTAAAGTACTCACAGACATAGAGCCTCCTACACTCCAATCTACTGTTTTTTTATAGATGCTTGCCAAGGCAAGCGTCAATATTATTATAGCGCATACTTCTAAAGTTAGAGCTTTGAACTTTTATGTATGATCCTTCCCACACCTTTGTGCTACAGACATGAATGATACCCCAAATCATTTAGATTGTTGAGGAGAGGTGTGCTATTATTTTTCTAACCGATCTGACCTTTTTTTCCTGGTGGGCGATGAAATGGACAAAAAAAATCCTTTAGACATACATTGCAGAAGTGAACTAAGCCATTTCTAGAGACCAGAATATCATAGAGACTTGAAAGTTGGGTTCTTTTTTATTTGGAACAGTAAGCTGCTACCCAAAACCTCCTAACAACCACATAGCAACATGTTTAAAAACACCCAGAATACCTTAGCAACTCCATAGCAACTCCATGGCAACCATCCACAACATCCTAAGAACATGGTGGCAGGTTTTGTATGGTCAAGCCCACTCACATTTTGTTCTTTTGATTTTGGCCAATTAGCAGCCAGCCAGAACATCCTGGCAACTGCATAGCAGCATGCTAAAACACTCAGAATACCTTAGCAACTGCATAGCTAGCTACACCTTGGCAACAATCCACAACACACTAGCAAAGTGGCGGCAGGTTTTGTATGCTCAAGCCAACTCACATTTTTTTATTTTGATCTGGACCAGTAAGCAACCACCCAGAACATCCTAGCAACCACATAGAAACATGTTAAAAGGCAGTCAGAATATTTTAGCAACTACATAGCAACACCCTGGCAACCATCCTCAACAAATTAGCAACTTGGCAACAGGTTTTATATGGTCAGTCCCACTCACATTTTCTTCTTTTTATCTGGACCAGTAAGCAAACACCCAGAACATCCTAGCAACCACATAGCAACATGTTAAAAGGCAGTCAGAATATCTTAGCAACTGCATAGAAACACCCTGGTAACCATCCTTAACAAATTAGCAACTTGGCAACAGGTCTTATATGGTCAATCCTACTCACATATTCTTCTTTTGATCTGGACCAATAAGCAACTACTCAGAACATCCCAGCAACCACATAGCAAAATGCTAAATGGCAGTCCGAATATCTTAGCGACTGCATAGCAACACCCTGGCTACCATCCTCAACAAATTAGCAACTTGGCAACAGGTTTTATATGGTCAATCCCACACATTTTCTTCTTTTGATCTGGACCAGTGAGCAACCACCCAGAACATCCTAGCAACCACATAGCAACATGCTAAAAGGCAGGCAGAATATCTTAGCAACTACATAGCAACACCCTGGCAACCATCCTCAACAAATTAGCAACTGCAACATCATAGCAACAGCATAGCAATGTTCTAAAACCACTCAGAATGCCTTAGCAATTGTATAGGGACACACTAGCAAAGTGGCAACAGATTTTGTATGGTCCAGCCCATTAACGTTTTCTTCAGAAAATTTCAAATTAAAATTCAAATTGCCTGCTCATAAATACCAGCATATGCACTACCCACTAGGCCATGTCTCCCACTAATCTAACAGTTTTAATGCTCCTCCTAAATGTAATGACTGAATATAATGCTCAATTTCATTTTTGATTGAAAATTCCTGTTTTCTCTGTGAAAGGACACTTCAGAATATAAAAGAATATTTAAAGTCTAGTGCATGTGTGTGTGTGTGTCTAAGTCAGTAAAACAATGCCATTCTGTATGAAATCTGAGAGTGTCTGTTGAGTCTTCAAAGTGAAGGGTGAACTACATTTAACGGTGAGCTTGTCTCCTGAGAGATCTATAAAGTAGAGCAGTGGTGCTGTAGGGGAATGTTTGTGTGTGGAAACTACATGATTACCTGCTTTCAGCAGATGCGAACCTATTCAGTAACCTGCAAATGACCACTGACATTCTCTGAGTTCAATAACAGGGACGCCCCACCAAATTTAGATACGACAATCTGTATTCCAGTCATGGGGAATCCACCCGTCAATCCAAGCACTTTTATTTGCATAAAAATCAGCTTACAGGCACACGTCTCTTTGTAAGACTGTCATTGTCAGCAGCGTGCCCTTTTCGCAACAGTCCCAAGAGACCATGCCTGGATCAGATGCTAATGTTAGAATCAGTAAGACACAGAGACAGAGCGTGAAACATATTGTGTGCAGTAGTCTTACATCTGCTATCTTCAGTCTTTTTCTCCCTCCCTCCCACCTCATCTGCTCTGCTTTTTCCAAAACAACGTGGGACGTGTTGTGTAACAAGGCTGAATAGTCACATCTCTCTCATTATTTTCATCAGCTAATTCCACTGTGCCTGTCACATCCTTCGTTTCTTCAGCTGCAATAACGTGGCTGCTGGGTCCGGAGGGGTCTCGTCAACAACGTGGTACATCCCAAACTCAAATGAGAGATGAGTTCTTCATACAACCCCGGCATTGTCACTACTGAGCAGTTTGGGGAAAAGATCAGATTATTCACTTCGTTTTTGTTGTGGGTACAAGCAGTACATTTTCATGTTCACATCAAATGATAATATTAAATATTAAACTCATTTTTTAATGTTGAAATTAGTTTATTTTAATTAGTTTAAATAAATTAGCTAATTTTTTAATGGTATAACAGTTTAGATTACGAACCTATGGAAGCTTGTTTCTGCCACGGAATAAAAAAAATGTAAAAGATAATTGCAACTTTTTATCTCACAATTCTGACTTTTTTCCTCACAATTGTGAGTTATAATGTCAGAATTACGATATAAACTAAACTCGCAATTCTGACGTATTTCTTTCAATTGCGAGTTTATATTTCACAATTCTGACTTTTTTTTCACAATTTCGAGTTTATATATTGCAATTCTGACTTCTTTTCTCAGAATTGTGAGATATAAACTCGCAATTGCTTGTTAAAATGTCAAATTCTGAGAAAAAGACTTTTTCACAATTGCGAGTTTATATCTCGAAATTCAGATTTTTTTCTCACAATTCTGACTTTTTTCTCGCAATTGCTTGTTAAAATGTCCAGTTCTGAGGAAAAAAATTATTGCGACTTTATATTTTGCAATTCTGACTTTATAACTTGCAATTGTGACTTTTTATATCACACAATTCTGAGAAAAAAGTCAGAATTGCAAGTTTATATCTCATAATTCCAAGAAAAAAGTCAGAATTGTGAAAAAAAGTTGCAATTACCTATTTTTTAAGGGGACATGGTGATGGAAAAAATCTATGAGATGAGAGGAAAAATCGTGTCAATGCTTTTGCGTTCTCTCACAAATGTTTTGCGTTCCCCTGAGAAGCTTTGCATCCCTATAACTACTTCGACTAAGTTGGTTTGAGTGAAATTTTTTTTTATTGTAATCGTAAAAAGAAATGTGAATTTTTTTTTGCTTTTAATTTTCTTGACATTTTGTAAATAGTCAAGTTCTAAAGGTACTGCATTGGAAGATGCTTGTGATGTACTTTTGGCGGAATGTGTCTTTAATGCTCTGAGGCTCACCGCTAAATTGCTTATGCGTTATGCGCGTGTTTTGCAGCAGTACCAGGCTAGGGTGAAATACACACCGAGGAATGTTGTCTTACCTGAAAGATTCAGAAATCCGTTTTTTTTTTTTCTGTGATGAAGACACATTATCAAAATTGAGATCCCCATGAATGTGCCATGTTTGATGTGTTCTTCTTGTCTAACTTCTGAAAAGAAGCTACTTTTTAAAGCTGCATCTAAAAAACTGCCTTTCTGTCTACCCTATTCCTCATAAACTTTATATTAGTTAACTTTGTGGCCTTGATTACAACAGAAACATGTAGACAAAACCACTTGGAAAATTTCCACAATGGAAATCTATGGGCCAATATGGTACTCCCATAGACTTCCATTGTAAACATTTATCTGTCAACACATTTTTAAAAAACAATTTTTTTAATGTTGTCACATTGGATAAAAGACAGTTTGAGTGGCTAAATGTGCCTCCTTATAATCGGACTTCAAACGCTAGCATTTCTCTTTTTCCTTGTCTTGTTCAATGCATTGTAATGAATAGTTTCCTGACAGATCATTCTTCTTTTAGTCCTCTTCGCTTGGTGCTCTTGTTAAAACATTATTTAAGGCAGTAGAGCGCAACATTGAATTGTAATTCTGCTGTAGCTGAACCAAGTATTACCTCATATATTTGTATTTTAAGACACCTGGTCCAGCCTGAGATTCAGTATAAGGAACTCCCTGCCTCAAGGTGATGTCTTTGAGTCGGTACATACAGTGTGTGCATGCATGCTACAATCCTCTTTGGCCTCACAAAGCTATCAAACATAAGTGCTAGTTATCTCCAAAGCAAAACGACAAGTGCTTTGATACTAATCATTGGTAAGGCCCAGGAGAGGCTTCAAACAAGTGTTACTTGACATCACAGTAAGAGGCGGCATTTATTTTGTTAGCAAAAACAACTAACAGATACCGTACAGCAGTGTCTGCATGCTGTACTGCTATTCACACTGGTAACACCATGGTAAAATAAAATATGTTTTAGCTGAGTTTTAGAGTTTAGAATTGAATGTGATTTTATTATATATATATATATAATTTGGATTAGGAGATGCAAACATGAAAAACATCCTATGACAGGAATAGTTCACTGGACAGTCAACAGTCATTAATGTCTTCATCAGTCGGCTGTCTCAGCTCTGTGATGTCCTCTGGTTTACATCATCCTATAACAGACTCGAGACAGACAATGTGAGCTGCACACTGAATATGCAAACATTTAAAATCCTATGATGTAAGACATGGATCTTCACTACTCATCTGGCTGATTAGGTAAGAAACCAGCCTGAGGGAATACTTTAGCAATTGGCTTCACTAAGACAACACGGATTGTTTGAGTAAGATAATACAGTGTAGAGGATATATACAGTTAATCTTTCAAATTTTTCCTCTTTCAGATCAGCTTTCAGAACAAGACCACAAACAGATTTGTGAACTTGTTGTTTATTAGCCCTGTGTCCTTTGCTTGCTCACAGCGGACTGACTGTCTTAATTATTAAAGCGACAGCTGAGCGAACGTTTGAGGCTTAACCCGGCACTTGCTTCTCTCTGTTTCTGTATCCCTCTCTTATTTAACCTTTCCCCCATTTCTTTTACGCCACTATCCCCTCGCAAACACACTGACCACAGACAGTTCTGACCCCTGTAATGAAGCTGGGGGTCTGTGTTCTTTGCAGATGGGCAGTTTTCCACGCTTTGGGTCAGAGGGTTATTATCTCTTCCTGTCAGGAATGTCAGGAATTTCCTGCACTTTCCTCTTCCGGCTGTGAGAGCATAGAAACCGTGCCCACCCATGTGACCGCTCGGCATCGGATTACCTCACTTGCAGACTGTGGGAATGGTCCGCACACGATGAAAACAAAGCTTTAGCCAGAGTTCCATTTGCTAAACTTGAAACTGCAGTATGAATTTGTCTTTGCAACTCTTGTTTTGTATTGAGATTCCCTTTGCATTTCTGTTTTTGTGCACTGTGATTTACTAAAAAGACAGCTGTCAATCAAACATCAACATTTTAGGACCGTCAGGACCTTTAGACTTGGTTTTCCATCATTTGGTGTCTGAAGGATTCCGAGTTCTCCACTGTCTCCTGTGATATAGATTTGGATATTGTTTGAATTTTAGCAATTCCTATTCTTATCGATTCCCAGTTTTGATTCCAATATGGTAAAAAAAAAAAAGGTCAAACATTTAGATATCAAACATATTTATTCTCTGTCTTTTTGCAAAACATTCTGTTGCAGCTGAATACTATGAACAAAAATCAGCAGCGTGAACAACCAACTAATAAACTAGACTAATATAAATTTCAAACATTATTGAAAACAAGTAAACAGTCAGTAATACAATAAGAGCAAATAAGCAAATTAGTAATAGCACAAATAAATAAAATTGAAAAAAGTACAGAAATTGAAATCAAATGTAAAATAAAACTGCATAGTTTGCTTTATATAAATATTAAATAGATAAGTTAAAAGTTATTCAGTCAAAAGATCAGTGAGTGATTTTCTTTGTCTTTTTTTCTTTGATTAACAGTAATGACACAGACGGCAGCAGGTTTATTAGGCTACTGTCACTTTAAGACCTAATGCACGGATCCAATATACTGTTACACGTGTTTTGTTTCTCAACTGTTTGTTCAAGACGTAACAGACTGTTTATAAGGATATTTTGACATCATTTTGTGTGTATTTCATAGTTCAAGCGCAAGAAGACGGCACACAAATACTCAATTTTAGTATTTGTGTGCCAAATTGAGTACTCTTTCACATCTTCTTTGGCTTGAATGGTTTAAAAGCACATTAAAATGTGCACACAGGAATCAATAAGTGGAATCGAAATTTTAATTTTAATTTCCAACCCTATTGGTAGCTCTGGTTCAGCAAACAAATGCTTTGGTTCAGCAAACAAAATTAATGCAACAGTTTGCATCAATCTTTTTGAGTTATGACAACTTCTAATGAAATTATTTTCAACCATCAAAGTACACAGAGTTGTAACATGACTACTTTTTTTTTTCTTTTTTTTTTTACAAAAAATCAATTATTGCAGAAATTTTAGTTTAAACTGCACACAATATTAAGTTGAGTTAATGTATAATATTAATGTAATTATCAATGTTATTTTGTCAACAGAACTCATCAAAATAAAATGTAATATAGAAATAAAAAAAAAATTAATAAATAAATATGTTTAATATATAAATCATTAAATTAGAGTGTTTGAATTATTAACTTGCAACCATGCATTTATTTAAGTTCTGGTTACTGGTCCCCTGAATTTCTTTTTTGGGGTGACTGCACGATTTGGGGGAAAAGCTAATTGTGATTTTTTTATTATTTATTTATTTATTTATTTATTTTTCTTGTGTAAAAACTGTGTTTTATTTAAAATGCAACCAAGAAATATCCAGGTTTGTGTACAAAAAAATTGTGATTAAATATCAAAATGACTATGCTAATAATATTTAGTAGTAGTAGTAGTAGTACTAAATAAAAATATTAAACAAAACAAGACATGTTATTAATATTTCACAGTAAAATAGTAAAAGTATAGTAAAATCTAGTATTTAACAATAATAATAATTATTTTAATTATTTTATTTTCACAGAACAACTGTAAAATGACAGTTCTAACATTAATGGCTGTCTTAATTTCTTCATTTTCAAACATTAAACCATCAAGCCCTTAATGCTTCTCTTTTGTTGACAACAGTTGGATTATAAACACTTCTCATTACACATTTGGGAAGATGGTTGGCACATGTTGCGTTCTCAAATGCATGTTATAAACTCAAACCACAAATTACAACAAGTCAACCATAAAAGATCATTCACATATAGAAGTGTTTGGAAAAAACATTCTGTTGATGGAAAATGCTCATGTAAATAATAAATAAATGAAGTTTCCACATGAGAGTAGAATGTCTGCTTTTATTTTAATTATAGTTGATTATAATAACACTGGTAGAATTATATAATAAATACAGAAAATAAATACATTCAATAATAAAATAAAAAAAATTTATTTTTATTTTATTCAATATGCAACCAAGCCACTCTGAGATGCTTGAACAGCAAATCAAGAGCTGATAGCCTCACTTTGGAACATTTAATTAAATTGCAGCCTTTGCGATTTGATAATCATGCTAAGCCTTAACGATTTTGGTGTTTCGATTAATCGTGCAGACCTAATCACTTTGTTAGACAAATTATTGTGTTTTAGTGAAGTGAGATTTTTTTTTCAATAGAATATACAGCATTTCAGGCTAGCAGGGACAGCACCGCCATGCAAACTGTCTCCAGCCACATTCCTGTGGTCAGCCAGAGAATATGTTTTTAGATGGGTATGTTTGTATGTGCGCGTGTGGAGAAAACCCTGTTTGTGTTGGACTGGTGGTTGTTCAGAGGGCTGGTATAGGGTACAGACTTCATTACACTGGCCCACCTCCTGCATTCCCCCTCCCTCCATCTCTCCCTCTGGCATCCTTCCCACCTGCATATTATTAGACTGCCGTGCAGGGCAGACAATCAAGGCGGGAAAATAGCCTCAAAATGGAGGCCCGGGAGGGGAGGATTGCTCAGGAACGGTGTTTTGGGAATGTGAACGAAGAGGTTGGACTGTACCATGTGTTCTATGACAAACAGTGTATCCTCAGTAGACTTAGTTGCTCCTTATATTAAGCTTGAGAACTTGTTTAAGAGTGCAATTATGTTTTAATATACAGTATTAAATCACCCTCTGAATAGCATTTCTGTGTGGAAGGTTGTTCGGCTCATTTGCGTCTCGTTATGCCTCAGAGCCCAGCTTGTCAACTGACAGGTAATTATAGTTGGATAGAAAATCAGAGGGTCTAGTGCCTATGTCTGTGTCTTTGGTGACGCCCACCCAATCTCTCAAATTAGTTTCGCACAAGTACATTACGATCTGTTTATAGACACTCCTTCTTTTATTTTTCTAAAAATTTTAATTTTATTTTGGGATATTGCATAGCTTGTGTGACTGTTCCTTTTATAATAAAGAGGACAGCAATAATTTCAAGTGTGCCACCTGTTCTGTCTTAACATTATCTCAAATTTGCTGAAACTTGCCAGTGATTTCTCATCGAAAAAAATAATAATTAGAATACATTTTTATAATGCTAATTTTCAGGCCCCGTTAACACTAGTGCGTTTTTGTTTTAAAACGGTGTTTTAAAATGAAAACGATACTCGTCTACACTGGCGTTTCCACAGCGTTTCAGAAATGATCTCCGTCTACATTACACGGATGAAAACGCATGTCACATGACTGTTCATGCACACTGGGCATGCGCGTACAAGTGTAAACGGTTGCCTCTTGCGCATGTAGGTAGCTGCAGTATTTAAAAAAAAAATGCTGAGTTTAACTGCACAATGGCTGCTAAAAATTACAACAAAGCCAGCAAAGATTGCAGTTCAGTCTCTGTTATTGTTTACACGGTCGTCAAAGATACGCAGAGCGAACGTGGGCAGCCACGCCATCGTTTTCAAAAGTCTCCGTTTTCGAGGTTTCGAAAATGCCGCCGTAGTGTAAACGACAGGTGTAACTGTAGCAAAACTTAAGCATTTTCAAACGAAAACACACTAGTGTAAACGAGGCCCGAGTTTCTATTCTTTAACTGTGTGTACTCATTCTTGTTGTAAGTGAAAATAAATGAGGCAGTGGAAATTGTATTTATTTATTAATTTATGTACTTTATTTCTTACACATGTAGTCAACATTCTGCACTGTTGCATTTAGTTTCATTTATTTATTTTTCAAATATTATTTTATAATTTTAGTTCATGTTTCTTCCACCGAAACAGTCATTCTTTTGTTTTACATGAACATTTTCCATCAACAGGGTTTTTACCTATTAAGACTTTTATATATGAATGACCTGTTATGATTGGCTGACATGACTTGTCTTAATATGTAAAATGAGCAGCATCCCCAAATATGCTGAATATTATACACAAAGGCTCTCATATAATAAAGGAGGATATTTGCTTTGGGACTGTTTATTCCAAAAAAAAAAAAAAAAAANAAAGAAATTCCTGTTTTCCATAATATCTTCCTTTTAAATCACACTTGTGTAGTGCAGTCACTTCTGAAAATAGAAGCAGGTGACCTGCTGTACTAATCCAGGTGGTTAATAATGGCTCCAGTCAAAGCTTGTTGTTTGGGGATCATCATAAAGACTAATGTACTTGGGCTGGACTGAGGTCTTGTCAACCTCATCAAGCTGTACTGGGCCACAGGAAGCGGATTTCCTCATGGTCTGATGCTCTGTGTGACCTTATGTGTTTTCCAATAGCAGTAATCAGACAGATGCTGTTAGCTATTACCCTAATGCTTCTTCCATTATGAGATTGAGACCCGCTTGGCTTACGGGTTTTATTTTTATTTAACCTTTATGTAAGGAGGTTAGACGCGCTGAGATTTAAAAGCTTTTGAACAAGAGATACTGTACCTGGCCAAGACCAGCAATGGCACAAAAAGTTTGAGACTCCCAGTTGAATAAGTTATCCTATTTAGTACCCCAGCTTAAATGAACAAATAATAGGCTGAAAATCATAATCCATTTTTTTCTGCAAACCGTTGTACTGCTCTGTTCTAGTTCCTGATTTATTGAAAGTGTATAATTGGTTGATTGTTACCACTTTAAGGTGCAATAACAACAGACATTACTGCAACAACGAGAGCACTTGGCCCTCACGACTGACCTGGATAACGTGAAACCCAATCTGTTCCGTGCCAGTTTAATGCGCAGCAGGTCACAAGATAGGAGTATGACTAGAAAGACACATCTAGACCGACATCTCAGTCATCAGTGATTGAGCCTATTGTTACTCAATGTAAAAGGAAAAATAAAAAATACACATTTTCCAAATGCTATTTTGCTCACCCCTTCTGTTTTGCCAATTGCCATACTCCTGTCCTGCTACTGTCAAGAGTGTCCTGTTCTTTCAATAACAATACCTAATTCCAATCACCTATGAAGAGCAAGTTTTTGTCATCCAGTCTTTTTCTCTGTTTATTACCCAGCAAGTCAACAGAAGTGCAACCAAGTGATGTGGCTTTGGAAACATTCAGCATTTTTTTTTCACAGTGCTGTTTGTGTAGTTTCTGCAATTGCTGGGCAAAATATTATGCACATACGTGCGCATAGCCAGAATGTTATTGTAAGATGGGCAAATTAGTTACTTAAAGGACAGCTTTTGTTTTGTTTTGTTTTGTTTTGTTTTGTTTTGTTTTGCAAATGAGTTACTTTAAAGGAAGGGTTTTGGTTTTTGTTTTGCAAATAAGTTACTTCAAAAGGAAAGCTTTTTGTTTTGTTTTGTTTTTTGTTTTGCAAATAAGTTACTTTAAAAGGAAAGCTTTTGTTTCGTTTTGTTTTGTTTTGTTTTGCAAATGAGTTACTTCAAAATCTTTCAAAGTCCGTGTATATTCAGGGTATCTTCCGTTCATTCATGTTTTGATTTGATATTGAAATCAGAAAAATCAGAAAACCGCACTTTTTTTCGTTTTTCATTTTTAAAATGAAAACGAAAAAACAAAAAACTGGTTTGATTTTTCTTTTTTCGTTCTGGGGTTGGAAACAAATAACCAGTTTGAATATTCGATCTCTACATGTGGGCGGGAATGAAACGCCTCTTTCCGCTGATTGGTCAACCAGACGTCAAACCATGTCGTCATCAGTTGTTCATCGGTTCCGCTCAACAGAATAAAAGTCCCTCTACAGCTGTACGGATTCTTAACGCGTTTATTCTACATTTCATCTCTTTCTCATCAAATAGCCAGATTAGTGAATGGCTTGACACAAATCGTTCTGATGCAGAGTCAGTGCTTAATTCTGTGTAGACATTAATTCATCACGTGAAATATTAGTTTATCTCATAAATATTCATTTACTTTGCAGCTGCACGCAACTACCCCCAGCCTACAACTTTGATACATTGAGTGTAAAAATGTCTTTTGTTTTAGACAACATGGGATGGATTTGAAATGATATATAGGCTATGAAAAAAAAATATATATTTAAATATATATATTTGTGTATTTTACAGTCACAGCATATCTATTAGGCCTATTCTATTTTGAGGTTTTTTTTCATAGAGAAGTGTAGGACATGTCAAATGTCAAATATACAGTATGTATATAATAGGCAGCATGCTATTTTTTTGCTTTTCTTAAAGTTATAACTTTTGTTTAAGGCAATATTCCGATTTTATTTCATTAATATTTAGTATTAATGAATGTCACACAAAACGGTGTTTTATTTTCTCTGCCAACTAAACTTGCAGATGCAGATCAGAACCGTTGTGTGACTGACTCGTAGCGCACAGAGCAGTGTTTCATTCCTGAATGAATCAGAGTCTTTGAACAAATCAGTTGACTGAGTGATTCAATGGCCCAAAAGATTATAGAGATCCAATTGATATATTCTTGAATGAATCAGCGTTTTGAACGAATCGCTTAAATAAATCATCATTAAATAATCATTAACACAATGACTTGCTGACACCTACTGGCGACATTAATTTCATAATCCAATTATCGTTTCATTTTGTCATTTAAAATTTTCTGTATTCAAAATGATGTTTAAAACATTAATGGCATTACATTATGCAATTGTAATTCCTACACATATACTGCCCTCTCTAAGCAATCTAACAACTCATAAATCTAAAAGCAACTGCAGGTGGTGCTTCTTTGCCACCTCTGCAAGCCTTTGGTTGATACTGATTTAATTGGTAACAACCTATAGCGTTATATTATTGTAATTTAAATGACTAAATTTAAGAACTTAACATTAAAGAAAGCATACATATTTAATAAGATTAGGAAAAAAAAACTAAAATCCCCTGAAAATCAATTAAATCAATTACAGTTAATTTCTGACACAGACAGATGGCAATAAATAGGCTATAAAAATACTCTTTATCTCATTGTTGTTAGTGTTATTTCAGGGTTTTGATATATAGCCTAATATTGATAAAGTATAATTGATATCTTCTTAAGAGAGCACTATAATGCTTATTTTTAACACTGTTTTAACATTTTTCCCTTTATTTATTTATTTTACTTTTTTTAAATGTGTGATAGCCTATTTCAAATTGGCATAAACGAGTTCACCTCCGTCATCAAATCATCCAATTCGCATTTTAAGTCCATCTCAAAATAGCACCGCTTTGATGAACTAATAACATGTAATATATTTTCATATCTGTCATTCAAATTCATCCCATGTCCAAAACTTGTCTAAAACAAGTAATGACTGCTGCATATTTACATCGATAGGCTACTGATTTGCACTTTTTATTTCAACGTATGCCTATTCATTTACTGNTCGTTTTGTTGGTTTATTTATATATTAAAGTTTTGTTTGAATGTTCGCCGGTTCCCGCCTCCTTCTTCCCGTACTTACGAACTGTGTTACAATATATTTGTGTATTTTACAGTCACAGCATATCTATTAGGCCTATTCTATTTTAAGGTTTTTTTTCATAGAGAAGTGTAGGACATGTCAAATATACAGTATGTATATAATAGGCAGCATGCTATTTTTTTGCTTTTCTTAAAGTTATAACTTTTGTTTAAGGCAATATTCTGATTTTATTTCATTAATATTGAGTATTAATGAATGTCACACAAAACGGTGTTTTATTTTCTCTGCCAACTAAACTTGCAGATGCAGATCAGAACCGTTGTGTGACTGACTCGTAGCGCACAGAGCAGTGTTTCATTCCTGAATGAATCATAGTCTTTGAACAAATCAGTTGACTGAGTGATTCAATGGCCCAAAAGATTATAGAGGTCCAATTGATATATTCTTGAATGAATCAGCGTTTTGAACGAATCGCTTAAATAAATCATCATTAAATAATCATTAACACAATGACTTGCTGACACATACTGGCGACATTAATTTCATAATCCAATTATCGTTTTATTTTGTCATTTAAAATTTTCTGTATTCAAAATTATGTTTAAAACATTAATGGCATTACATTATGCAATTGTAATTCCTACACATATACTGCCCTCTCTGAGCAATCTAACAACTCATAAATCTAAAAGCAACTTCAGGTGGTGCTTCTTTGCCACCTCTGCAAGCCTTTGGTTGATACTGATTTAATTGGTAACAACCTATAGCGTTATATTATTGTAATTTAAATGACTAAATTTAAGAACTTAACATTAAAGAAAGCATACATATTTAATAAGATTAGGAAAAAAAAACTAAAATCCCCTGAAAATCAATTAAATCAATTACAGTTAATTTCTGACACAGACAGATGGCAATAAATAGGCTATAAAAATACTCTTTATCTCATTGTTGTTAGTGTTATTTCAGGGTTTTGATATATAGCCTAATATTGATAAAGTATAATTGATATCTTCTTAAGAGAGCACTATAATGCTTATTTTTAACACTGTTTTAACATTTTTCCCTTTATTTATTTATTTTACTTTTTTTAAATGTGTGATAGCCTATTTCAAATTGGCATAAACGAGTTCACCTCCGTCATCAAATCATCCAATTCGCATTTTAAGTCCATCTCAAAATAGCACCGCTTTGATGAACTAATAACATGTAATATATTTTCATATCTGTCATTCAAATTCATCCCATGTCCAAAACTTGTCTAAAACAAGTAATGACTGCTGCATATTTACATCGATAGGCTACTGATTTGCACTTTTTATTTCAACGTATGCCTATTCATTTACTGCCCAGTGCGTTGAGCAGCTTCGCTAGATTTTTATAATTGGTCACTTCAATAAAACAGGCATTGTGCCAACGTTGTAGAATGGGGGTAATTGTGTGCAGCTGCAAAGTAAATTAATATTTCATGAGGAAGAGATAAAATGTAGATTAAACGCATTAAAAATCCGTACAGCTGTAGAGGGACTTTTATTCTGTTGAGCGGAACCGATGAACAATTGAGGACGACACGGTTTGACGTCTGGTTGACCAATCAGCGGAAAGAGGCGTTTTCATTCCCGCCCACATGTAGAGATCGAATATTCAAACTGCTTATTTGTTTCCAACCCCAGAACGAAAAAAGAAAAATCAAGCCAATTTTTGGTTTTTTCGTTTTCATTTAAAAAATGAAAAACGAAAAAAAAAAAATCTGATTTCAATATCAAATCAAAACATGAATGAACGGAAGATACCCTGATTGTGTATCTTTTGGTCATTCGTTTTTTTCATTTAATATTGAAATCGGAAAATGAAAAAACGGCACCTTTTTCGCTTTTCATTTTTTTTCAAACAAAACGAAAAACGAGAATTCGGCTTGATTTTTTTCGCTTTTCATTCAGTGGTAGAAAATGAATAAACAACTTGAATATTTGATCTCAACATGTGGGCAGGAATGAAACACCCCTTTCCGCTGATTGGTTGACCAAACATTAAACGGTGTCGTCATCAGTTATAACCCTGATTGGAAAGGTATTGTTTTGTTTTTGTTTTGTTTTTGTTTTTCAAATGAGTTGCTTCAAGAGGAAAGTTTTTGTTTTGTTTTGTTTTGCAAATGCGTTTCTTTAAAAGGAAGGCTTTTGTTTTTCTATTTTGTTTTGCAAATATGTTACTTCAAAAGGAAAGCTTTTCTTTTTTCTTTTTCTTTTTTTTTTTTTTTTTTTTTTTTTGTTTTGTTATGTTTTTGTTTTTTGTTTTGTTTTGTAAGATTCTCCCTTTATTTTGGGAAGGTGCAAACTGTTCTTTTACAATAAAGAGGACATAATTTTTTTATTTAATTTAATTTAATTTTGTCCCTTGACATCATACATATGTTTGCATAGCAACTATAAAGCGTTTACCTGATGTTAAACTTGCAACTGACTTACCCACATTCAGCATTTACAATGTCCAATTTGTAGTTTTATGTCAAATAGGGAGCTTTTAATGCGGGTTTTGTAAGTGTACTTGAGACATATTGCTGTACACTATGACGTGCAGTTGTATTCAAGGAATGCAATCACAGAGCAGCAGGCGTGTAAGCGCAGGGGGCAAAGGTGACAGAGTCGCCCATGGAGACGCGTTCTGTGTACCATAATACACAAAAGGAGCTGTTTGCACACTTGTTCGGTCATGTGTGCTTTATACGGTAACCAATAAGCAAACTCCAACGGACCGTTGTTTTTTTCTCCCGTTACGACCTCCTTCGTGAATGTGCGCTGTATGCGAGGCCGACGGGTTTTAAGTTACAGGGCAGGGAAGGTAAAGCCCCAGATGTTTTGAACAGTTTGTACATTGCAGTGACCAACGTGTGGCGTGTGTGTTTTTCTCTGTCACAGTCTCCCAGTCCAACAGCAGTTTAAAGAAACACAGGAACAGAAGTATCTTTAGTCCCTTCTTCTGCTGTTTCCGGGACTATAATGCAGAACCACCAGCCACCAACAACAAGACCTGCTCCCTCCCTCCACCTGCCGAGGAGAACAGCAGCCCTCCAAAGGTGAGGCCTCATTTATTTCTCTAACGGCACTTTTATCTGCGTGAAAATCTTTGGCACTGGATGCATGAAATTGGACAGCTTAGTTTACTGCGTTTGAATTGCTAAGGTTGTGTCGGCTCAGAATAACGTATGCTTATTAGCAAACTTTGCTCATTTTCTCTCGGTTTAGCTGAGGTTTTTTTTTTTTTCTTGTTTGCGAGCTGCGCCCGAATGCAGGCTCTGTGCACGCTGTTCCCGTGTCCATACCGCAAAGTTTTCCAGCTGTTCCGAACTCTGTGAACCCACCGTGATGTTTACCATCCAGTTCTAGAAATGATGGGCCTGCTTCCCCACACACACATTCTTCAGTTTCCACACACACATACACACACGCTCGCTCGCTCTCTCACATTCCTGAACTGGTTCTTTAATTCCAATAAAGTGTGTGTCTTGTGTGATTGATTACTTGCTGCCCAGTTTGTTCCTTCCCCTCTTTTTCTTTTTCTTTCTCTTTTTCTGCCATTTGCTATGTACACTTAAGAGGGAATACACTAAGAATGCATTGCGCATGCTGATAGTGTTGTTTATTTGCACGTTGTTTGGGCTGTTTTCATTTTAATAAAGCAATTATGCAAAGCAGGTCACCACAAAGGACAATAAAAGGCACAAATGAGATCTCTTTAATATTTTAGTTGTTTCTCCTTTAGGGAAGAAATCAAATTGAGACTTTTGCTAACAAAATACTAAAGTCTGCAATCAATAGTCCATGATTTCTTCAAATTCTTACATGAAAAAACTGAGCTAATAATTAATTTGTTATAGTTTTACATTAGAATTGGTAGAATAAACATACAAACAAATTTTAATTTTAGGAGAAACATCTGAGACAGAATCGATACTTGAAGGAAACACAACCAAGAACTCCAATAAATCTCCTTAGCTATAAAAGAGCAACCTTTGAGAAATAGAACTTTAAACTGGGATGGTGCAAATATATCATGTACTGACACTTGATCCCTGTGTGTGTGTGAATGTTATTTTACAATAAAGTGGCCATTCTAATTTTTATTTATTTATTTATTGCAGAAGCACACTCCTAATTAAAAGTGCAGTAAGCGAATTCTGAAAACGCTGTTGAAAGTGGATCGGACAGAGCACCAAAAAACACTTGTAGCCAATCAGCAGCAAGGGGCGTATACACTCATGACGGGGGAGGAGCCTGTGTTGCATAGCGTGTTTGTGATGTTGGGGCGGGGCTATCAAGATAGGGGTGTGATCCTTTTTTTAGGGCCGTGTTTGTTTTGGTGATTTCAAATATCAACAGCGATTCTCAGAAATCGCTTATTGTACCTTTTAAAGGGTTAGTTCACCCAAAAATGAAAATTCTGTCATTAATTACACACCCTCATGTCGCTCCACACCCGTAAGACCTTCGTTCATCTTCGGAACACAAATTAAGATATTTTTGATAAACTTCGATGGCTCAGTGAGGCCTGCATTGCCAGCAAGATAATTAACACTTTCAGATGCCCAAAAAGCTATATTTAAAACGGTTCATGTGGCTACAGTGGTTCAACCTTAATGTTATGAAGCCTCGAGAACACCTTTTGTGCCCCAAAAAAACGAAATAACGACTTCATTCAACAATATCTAGTGATGGGCGATTTCAAAACACCACTTCATGAAGCTTCGAAGCTTTACGAATCTTTTGTTTCGAATCAGTGGTTTCGGAATGTGAAAGTCACGTGATTTCAGTAAACGAGGCTTCGTTATGTCATAAGTGTTTCGAAATTTCAATGGTTCACCACTGGGGGGCAGTGCTTTGGCAGTTTGATACACGCTACAAACCACTGATTTGAACCACTGTAGTCACATGAACTGTTTTAAATATGTCTTCAGTAGCTTTCTGGGCATCTGAAAGTGTTAATTATCTTGCTGTCAATGGAGGCCTCACTGAGCCATCGGATTTTATCAAAAATATCTTAATTTGTATTTTGAAGATGAACGAAGGTCTTACGGGTGTGGAACGACATGAGGGTGTGTAATTAATGACAGAATTTTCATTTTTGTGTGAACTAACCCTTTAAGACTGCAGTTTATCAGTAGCCTAATAAAAGCTGTTTTATTTCATTTTACATGGAGCAGACCACCTCATGGGGGCTGCCATGTTGAGATCACATGACCAGCTGATTATGACTCGCTTTATCCCCCTTTTATCTGACACATTTGCTCACATAAGACTTTTTGTTCACCAAGATGACTGGCACAATATTACCAAAAATTACAGAGTAGAGTACACGTTCAAATACTCGTGGTGTAGTGAGTTATTTCAGCCCATTAGTGTCTTTTGCCGATTGTTCAGTGTATTTACCTCTCACTCTCTTTCTTGTTCTTTTTATTTCTGTCTCTTGCACACATCCAAACACACACACACATACACACACAAACGCTGGGCAGTGTACCGTGTGAAATGACCTCACTGTCCGTGGTGAAACTTTAAGCCACGGTGCTCCACAAACACTCGTGTGTGCTGCCAAAGCAGGTACAGGCAGCTATAAATGGATCTGAATCAGATCGCATTACTGCGAATGTTTGCTTGTAAATGACTCGCGATCTGCAGAGGAATGTCCTGCCATTTTATATGTGCATGCACTCTAAGCTGCCCTGTTTTAGACCCACAGATACTTAAAATGAAACCCATGTGTTTTCCAGCCCTCACAGAGAGAATCCTGGCAAGATTACACTCTGAACAAGGATGTGATTTTTGTCAGCATGTCTCTGTGTGTCTTAGTCATGTAATAATAATGTACAACTGTTCGTAATCTCTGTTGCGTCGTTTGCTTTACAGTGTCGTGTTTGTTGTGCTTGTTGTTGTTGTTGTTTTTTTTGATGATTCTCTTTCTCCTGTTTTGCTTTTTTCTCTGTCTTTCTATTTTTTTTTCTCTCTATCTGGTTTTATTTCTCAGTGTGATCAGGTCCAGGTCATCCCTATTCCCAGTGTATGTATTAGGCCTATCTTTTTTTTTTTTTTTGCCTGCGTGCTTATGCATGTATTTTCTCTATTGAGAGAAACCTGCCTGGTTTGTTTTTTCTGGGGTGCATTTAGTTCCTTTACATTACATAAAAATAAAAAGCAGTATCTTGGAAAACAGCTACATATTGTGCATAAATGACAGGGATTTAAAACTTGGGCTGTCAATTTATTTAAATATTTTAATTGAATTAATTACATGAAGATTATTCAAAGACATTACGTTATTGTGACAAATGTATAGATATTACAAAAAGTGGCCTTACAAGTCAATATATTGTTTTTTTTTTGTTTGTTTTTTTTTAATTTTAATATCATTTAACATTAGCCTATCACTGGCTTACAGTCTACAGCAATACATTTCGCAAACCTTTCCTGCATCTACTATTATTCAGTACAGAAATCATTCACGCACAGCTCAGATCTCATAAAAATATTTTGATCGAAATCAGTACTTTCAGTAAATGTTTCTGGTCTTATTGTCCACACCATTGCACATTATTCTAAAGAAAAATGGTTTGTTTTAATAATCTTTCATCAAAATATAATAAATTCTGTCTTTGATATGGTTTTTCTGCTGCAAAACCAAAACAGCAAGTATGAGAAAAATATTAACCATTAATATCAAAATATCATAGCCTAACATATCAGATCAAATCCTCAACCTGGCCTTTATTATTTCTAATTCTGTTTTACTCAAAATTAAATGTTTAACGTTAAAGGGATAGTTCACCTAAAAATAAATATTTACTTGTGTCATTCTAAACCTGTTTTTCTGTAGAAGACAAAATAACATTTTTGGAAGATTTTTTTCAGGGTTTTTTTTCCATACAATGAAAGTCTTTCGAATCCTAAATAACACTGATTGGCCCCTATTGACATTCATTGTATGGACAAAAACACTGAAAACTTTTTTTTTTTTTTTCAAATATCTTTGTGTCCCACAGAAGGACATGAGGGTGAGTAAATGATGACAGAGTTTCCATTTTGGGTCAACTATCCCTTTAAATGCATTCCAAATGCCATTTCATGTTGTTTTTAACCCATTTATACTGTCATAATATTGTTGGTGGCAATAATCTGTACTTGAGGACAACAGCAGTCTCAGAAAGTCAAATCCATCCCAAACTGCACCTGCTAGAGGAAGAGCGTGCGGAGAGGTTTGCTGATCTAAGCCAGGTCTTCATGCTGGGCCTGAGATAGGGGAGACCCAAATCCTGACACACACTCCACCTGCATCTGCCTGCTCAGCAAAAACCGAGCATCCACGCTGAGAAAATGCTGGCAGGAGTTTTAATTCTCACAGTAATTGTAATCAAACCTCAGATCCGCTGGTGTTCCTCCCGCTCTGACTGGCTGACAATAATGACTCAAATTTTCAACTGCATGATGTCAAACATTCAATATTTTCTCTCTAATGCATTTTGAAAGTGTCTGGATTGGGGCAAAGGTTAAGCAGAGGAATTTAGAGAACCACAAACCGTCGGCTGTCATTTTTCACTTAAAGATTATCATGATGCAAGCAAGTGAAAAATTGTAAAGCATTTGAAAGCCATTAAATGAATGCCAGGATTGATTGACACAGTGTGATGCTACAATTAAGGTTAAAGCATTAACCATAGAGTTACAATGTAATGATGTAATTGCATGTACTCATGGGACATGCATAAATTTGACCGTGTGAGTGCTTGTTTGTGTATCCACGTGGGGACCGAATGTTCCCTCAATGATAGCAAAACCTGAAAAACCTATATTGTATATTTTCAAACTATACATTATAATGTTGCAATGCCTCACTGTAAACCCTAATGCTCAAAATAATTAATTGGTTTGAGTAGGGCAAACTCAAATTAAACAAATTGGTTCAATCTTATTAACTTTTATGAGTATTTAGAACTAAACACTAAAGTGACACATTTTAAGTAATCTGAATTGTTTCATTTTTTGAGTTTTATGAACTTGTTTCTTATATTTTAGACAAATTTAAAATTACCTGAAACTGGACTGGAATTTCTATTTCCCAGCATGCTTTGCCATGACACTCGAAAGGGAGTGTAAATGTTAAAATTAAGTGTTATATCATATATTTTGTGCAAGATTAATGTTAAGTTGGGAGATTTAGTAGTGTTTAATGCTTTGCTATGCTAATTTAGAAGAGTTTGTGTA
>RJVU01057542.1:1031303-1064620 GCA_003731715.1 Anabarilius grahami
GGAGCATGAGCTTAGTTTGAGAACAGATATATGTTAAATGTTCTACATTGCCGTACTCTTTCAGCAATTGCTATGCTATGCTATGCTAATGTTACCAAATTATTGTGTTATCAATTAGCAGTTACAGCTATCTACATTTCCACTTTTGAAAATATTTAAGTTGAGATTACATGATAATTTTAAGTTAAATGTATGATTTACTCAAAAAATGTCAAGTTAAAACCAATTAAAATGTATGAGTACAAAATTTTAATCTGTTAGTTCTGCTTACTTAAACGTTGAATTTCTTAACTTAAAAAAATTGATATAACTGATTACCTCAAAAATGTTTGTGTTTTGTCAACTTATTCAGGTTTACACTTTTACGGCCATTTATCGGTTATCGGTCATAACATAAAAAATTATTATTGGGGATTTCAAACTATGAATTACTTATAGTTGTCTAATTTAAATACAGATAAAAATGTACTCTTCCCCTTTAAGAACAGTAGAAGTCAATGAGACCATGATATAAAACTTTTTGTGTGTGCATATGTTTGGACAGTGCTAAATAGGGCATCCATTTTCTAGCACTTGCACTAATATTAAGGTCATAAACTGAGATTCACTGCATAGGCTGTATGTTTATTCCAAATTTGACATGTCACATGTATATACCTAAAGGGTTAGTTCACCCAAAAATGAAAATTCTGTCATTTATTACTTACCCTCATATCGTTCTACACCCGTAAGACCTTCGTTCATCTTCGGAACACAAATTAAGATATTTTTGATAAAATCCCATGGCTCAGTGAGGCCTGCATCACCAGCAATAACACTCCATTGTTCAATGCCCATAAAGCTACTAAAAACATATTTAAAACCATTCATGTGACTACAGTGGTTCAACTTTAATATTATAAAGCGACGAGAATACTTTTTGTGCGCCAAAAATAACAAAATAGCAACTTTATTCAACAATATATAGTGATGGGCGATTTCAAAACACAGCTTCATGAAGCTTCGAAGCTTTACAAATTATTTGTTTCGAATCAGTGGTTCGGAGCGCCAAGATCCCATGATTTCAGTAAATGAGGCTTTGTTACATCATAAGTGTTTTGAAACTTCAATAGCTCATGTGACTCTGGCAGTTTGATACACGCTCCGAACCACTGATTCTAAACAAATGATTCGTAAACCTTCGAAGCTTCATGAAGCAGTGTTTTAAAATCGCCCATCTCTAGATATTGTTGAATAAAGTCAATATTTTGTTATTTTTGGTGCACAAAAAGTATTCTAGTCACTTTATATAATATTAAGGTTGAACCACTGTAGTCACATGAACTGTTGGCTGGCGATGCAGGCCTCACTGAGCCATCGGATTTTATCAAAAATATCTTAATTTGTGTTCCGAAGATGAACGAAGGTCTTACAGGCGTGGAACGACATGAGGGTAAGTAATTAATGACAGAATTTTTATTTTTGGGTGAACTAACCCTTTAAAGTACATATTGAAGTAATTATGAATTATATGAATAATTAATTAAACTTTAATGTGATTAGAATTGCTAATAGTTGTTCAAATCTGATGAGGTTGAAATATCACCAGTGAAAGGTCGTGGAGGACTCAGATTCATACTGGCACAGATAAATCGTCCATGATGTCCATAACCTTCTTCCACACTCATTCTGAAATGCACATGTAAAGAATAATAGGCATATTACTGTTATGAAAGTACATATATTATGCATGCATGCATGCGCTGTAAATGACTTTGCTTGCATCTTTGGATATGTGTGTGAGTGTGTTTTGCCTCTCAAGTCCATCTGCCTCCATCAGGTCAGGCTTAGCAAAGGACATCTCTTTCCCGTTACTGGCAGACCATCTACAGAGGCAGCTTGTACTAAAGCAACATGACTTGGCAGTGAAGCCGAACCAGTCACTTTAACACAGAGCTATGATTATTGTTTCAAGGTTATCCAAAAGCACCAGATCCCAGTACATCATCATGGGATTTGTATTCAACAACAACAGAGCAATCTCCAGTGCATGTTGTGTCCCATTGGAGGAGAGACTGTAGCTTTTGATTATAACTCAGAATGTCTGGCTAATATGATAAGCATGCATCTTTTTTCTCTGTTGAAGGGCTTGTTTGCTCTCCTCTCCTGCTTGTATTCATCTGTGCCGTATTTTCTCCAGCCTCCAGCCAAATACCTCTTGCCTGAGGTCAGCATTAATGACTACGGCAAGAACTGTGTGGTCATTGATCTGGACGAGACCCTTGTGCACAGCTCCTTCAAGGTACTTGTGCATACACACACAAACGTCATTATGTCATTATGATATTTCATATAGCAGTGAATACATGGTATATTGATATAACTGATTGCTAATCAGTTTTACTTTGGGAACCATTGCTGTCCTCTACATTGGCTGACTTGCATTTGAAGAGCTCAAGGTTACTTTTGCTGTTACAAAAGCTTGTTAGCTGACTACATAGGGAGCCATTTTCAAAAAGTAGGCATCTTAATTATTCTAAAATAACTTTTTGGCTAAATTTATTTCTGTAACAATCCTTTTTGAAGGAAATCACAGAATACTTTACCCCAGGAAACTTTTGCTAATGTTTCGGCTAGGTTCTCTCAAAGTTTTATTCATTAATTGAAGATATGTTCGGAGTTATCTGGTCCCTAATAATGTTCTCAAAATGTTAGCACAAAAACAATATAAATACATCATTCATTGAAAGTTTTTCTCAGTTTCAGAACCTTCAGGGAAGGTTTTGAATGTTGGACATTTTAAATGTTGAGAGAACGTTCAGAAATAATGTTTTCATAACTTAATGGGAACATGAGCAAAACATTCTTAGAACATATTCTGGGACAATCTAACACCCTGTCCTAAGCAGCCGCGACGGCGATGCGATGATTCGATAGAACGGGTTCTATTTTTCTGCGACGGTGTGGCTGGAACAAACACAAAGTGTGATGATAATAATAATCTCAGGTACTGTTTATGTGCTTTATTTAATGTTAAAAGTGTCTAATATGAGTTTGAATATCATTTTACTTGCCCTTTATAGCCATACTAAAGGTGACAATAGATAATTCACCTCAGATCTTGAAAATAAATAAGGTATGAGAGGCTGTGCTGTATCGTGAATAAGTCACAGCGGAAGTGCGTTTTTAGGCAAGACGCGAAGCTTGCAACCCCTTCAGCCTGCAACCCCTTCAGCCGTGACTTATTCACGATACAGCACTAGCCTTTCGTACCTTATTACTTTTATAGAACGGTTACCACACAATACAATTATTAAAGCCAAAATATTTATTAATGCAACTTTCATGAAGTAAACTTTAACTAAAAGCTTTCCTTCCACCGGAAAAAAAAGTCCCTGACCGTGAACAGCAACAGAAGTTGCATTATTATGCCATTAGATGGCGGCAAAGACTGTCTTTATGAGTGAGTCAATCAGTAGCGAAGACTTTTACATTGAAAAGACTGAAATGTTGTGAAAACGGAACAAGACTCAACTGACAAATGCTTTTACTAGCGCTGTCAGTCACGGGAAAACCCCTTAACTGTTAAAAGGACAATATAATACATCAGACATTTAAACAGATGTTTTATTATGAACATAGGACTGACCTGAAGGAAAATACTAAATCTGAATGCAGGTAATAAACTCGCTCACTCTATCTTTTTCTCACAATACTCTCTAGTTCTACATAATACAGTAAGCTTCAATGAACAGTATCAACTGAAAACAAACAGTTTACGTTGCTAAGAGTGGTTGCTAAATGTGTTGTGTAGTGAACCTTTGGGTGAAGCGGTCATAGCCTTGTTTTATCGTGAATAAAACACAGCTATTGACCAATCAGAATCAAGGACAGGAACTAACCGATTTATAAAAGTAAATAAGAATGTTCAAACTGTCAATTCAATGTGAAGAAACAAGTTTGTTTTATTACAAAGATTGTTTCAGTAACTCAGTGTGTAGCCCTGTTAAACAATATTAAAATGGATTTGTTTATGCAATTTGATAATGCATTTATTCATTTCATTGTGAGTGTAGTGCACTTGCAGAGAGATTTTGCCCACACGCTCTTCTGATTGGCTGTTTGTTTTTTTTGTTTTTTTGTCATGTCGCGTCACTGAAATCTTATCGCATCGCATCTGGTTAGTATGCGGGAGAAATGTTGATTATTTATAAATATGCATTTCATTCAGTACTTACTATATTAAGTATATATAAGTATCTATTACTTGTCAAGTATCGATTACACAATTGCCTGTTTTATGTATTTTTATTTTCATGAGAGTTGCATTGTTAGCTAAGCAAACTCTATTGGAACCAATTGTGAGTTGAATCTCCCATGCAGAATCGCTATGTGTATGTGAGTTTCTGTCTATATCCACCTTATTTTTAACATAAGAACCGGTCCAGTCATTTGTAACTTGAATGTACAAGGCTTCCGGTGTCATTCGCTTCCATTTATTTTTGCTAAATAGTTTTACCATTTACCGGATTTTGTTATTCTTCTATCTATTTACCTATAGCTGCTAGTCTCACAGAAAATAGCTTACTTCCGTCTTGCAAAATAAGGTGGACAGAGCATTCCAAATCTGAAATTCCGTTTCAGTTAGAATGCTCCCTTAGAAGACAGCTTCCTATGTAGCCACAAGACAACAAGGCAGCTCGCTAGGTTTTGGTATAGAGCTTCCATTTCAGTCCTCATTTCTAAATGAACACAATTAACATGAGTAAATTCAGGGGATTCACTTCTACACAGTAGTTTTGAGTGGCCTAATGATTTATTTGAGCAACCTAAGACATAATAACAGAAGGCATTGGCAGTTTTTTGAGGTCATTGGGGTGGATTTTAAGTCCCAGATGAATTAAATCCTCTTCAGAGACTAAATGTTTGTCTGGTCCTTTGAAAGTAGTGCTTCAGGGAGCCACCTGCTGAGCGCAGTGACCCACTTCTCTACATTTTGGTTTTATCCTGGTTTTTAGCTCTGTCTCACACACATATGGTCAAACAACTATGGCCAGTTGATTACACACAATCACCCCACATTTACGTATGTTCACACATCTAGCTTAATGCATACATGTCGTCCACAGCTGGGTACATCCCCACTCCCCAGAGAGAAAGACAGTGACAGATACTAAATGTGTTTGCTCTAAGACTAATAACTGTGTTTTGTTAAAGCAACGCCTGTCCTCCTTTAAAATGTCCGCCTGGCAGCTCCTGGTTTTGCTCAGAGAAGAGAGAAAGGCGGCGACTGAGAGAAAGAGGCCCAGAGAAAGGGATGCATGCCTTTGTGCGCGTTCACAACCTCACATACACACGCTCAAAAACACCCACCCTGACACATACACACATATCACATTAAAAAGATATGCTCACAGTTACACACAAAAAAAGATTTGACCGTGACCGTACTTGAACGAGTGTTTACAATGTATTCTATTACTAATGGTTATTGCTTAGAATGTTCTGCCTCAGTTGGCTTGATTTTCTCAGTGACAGAAGAGGTTTTTGGTTTTCTTTTTTTCCCCTTTACATTTACATACAGCAGCCACAAAAAGTATCTGAACATTAAACAATATTAAATATTTTGAATCTAATGCAATGGTGCAAATTTTGGACATAATATCTACTTTACAATATTCACTAAAAGTCTGTACTTCATTGCGCTAATCTTTTTAATTGCTTTTTTTTTTTTTTACAAATAAATGAAACTTGAAATATATTGAAGTATTAAATGTTGTTTAAACATTTTTAGTACATGACTGTCTGGAATACTTGATATTCAGAATACTTTTGTATATTGACCTGTAAACCAATCTCTTACAGTATTCAATACATCTCATGTAGCAATCTACACTCTGTTTATTAATAATTTAATCTCAAATCAATATCCAAAGTCAGTGCATTTACTTACGTGGTAAGTAGCCATGCATTAAGTGCGATAATGTACAGTCAGATGGTCATTTTCACAAAATGAAATTTTACCAGATCCTTCCAACTACATTTTTGTATTGAGTTTGCCTATAAATTGTTCGGTACATATATTGGTTGTATACTGTATGTACAGTTCATTACACAAACATATTTGTCCACTGCATGCAGCAATTAAAATTTTAGACTGCCGTGTAATAATGTCTTTATAGATGTATTACAGTATATACACAACATTCTAATCCCTCTCATTATACACTGCACTTTCTGACAGTTGATTCTTTTGTTTAGAGGACAGTAGAAGCTTATTATAAAGATATATAAAGATATAGATTTATATGATAATAGGATTCAAGATTGCATTTTCCAGCTAATATGTCATTCACAATCCTCAATAGTATAGATCACACACTCCTCCTACTGGCCATATTATGAACTGATGTGTAAATCAGTTGACTGTGAAAACTGATCTGAAATCAGTCCCTTCATTAAATATTTAGACATTGAAGTTCTTAAACATTCAAAAAAGTGTCCACTGTATTTCTAGATAAACATTTAGAAACTGTGCACTAAGAAAGTTCATTTTCTTACATTATTTGATCATGTTTTCCAGTATAAAATATCTAAACATTCTTAATATATATATATATATATATTATGGCATAATGTTCAGGAAATTATTGTATTTATAATATGAAGTTTGAGTATATGGAATGACAGTCTATATATATATATAGAATGAAACTTGAATATATGAAATGAAATAATTCTGAATATATGAAATGAAACTCTTAATATATGGAATGAAACCTGAATATATTGATTGAAACTTGAATATATGAAATGAAATAATTCTGAATATATGGAATGAAACTCTTTATATATGAAATTAAACTCTTAATATATGGAATGAAACTTGAATATATGGAATGAAACTCTGAATATATGGATTGAAACCTGAATATATGGAATGAAACCTGAATATATTGAATGAAACTCTGAATATATGGAATGAAACCTGAATATATGGAACGTAATTTGAAATATATGGAATGAAAGTGCAAATTTGATAGTGCTTAATAATGTATAGAATAGATGGTTATATCCTTGTTATCAGAGCAATAGCCTTCTGAATTGCATGACTTTAAAAATTGCATTCCCTGAAATTTTCCAATACTTTGCTGAGCTAGAAAAATTTTCATTTAAAATTAATTTAATTTTAAGTTTACTTACCCCATTGTTGAGTAGTTTGTTCTTTTTTAAGCATAAAATCATTTTAAAATGTTGTTAAATCTATGGTTAAAAAAAGAAATATGCCAATTGGGTAAGAACATTATATTATTTAAATCTAAAATAAATTATTTAAAATTATAAAATGTATAAATTGATCTTGTTTTGAGGATGTCCAGGAGGATGTACTTGTTCTGGAAAACAAGACACGTCTGATTAAGAATTTTTTTTTGTGTGTGTGTGTGTGTGTGTCTGTTAAATTGTGTTGTAAATGAAACTATCCATTCATAATCATGATGTTATGCAAACCCAGTCAGAGAGGGGACAGGTACCCTCTGGATGATCCTCCTTCTCTACCGTCCAATCAGAACTGAGAACCGCAAAATTACCTTGTTTTTAACAAGCACCTGAAAAATGCAGCGAGCAAAAGTTGTCTCTCTTCTCCTCATCTCCTGTTCCCTTTCTCTCTTTGCATTACGAGAGCTCAGAGCGCCCGCTGCGTTTCTTTCATCGTCTCCCTGCGCTCTACAGCACGTCTCCTCCTCTCTCTCCCTCCGCTTTCTTTAAAAGCGTATCAAGTCTCTTTTCAAAGAAGTTTGCCGTTCCCAGCTCCATGCAGTCAGCTGTCAGAAACACACGCTCAAATGCGGACGCTCGTGCACATACACTCTTAAAGCTCAAAGAAGTGTAATTGAAAGGCTTGACTACAGGTAGCAGTGAAGCGATGGATGCCTCCCTCTGGCTCTCTCTTAGAGAACAATGCAGCTGATACAGCTTTAACATTCTTACAGTGGGTTTCAAGCAGACTCCTAATGTGTGATTTCCTGTTTTGTGCCCACAGCCCATCAGCAACGCAGACTTTATAGTCCCTGTGGAGATTGACGGAACAGTTCATCAGGTACTGTGCAAAGGGGTTCAAATGTAGCCATGGGTAAATGTTCACACTTTGTCGACAGCGGATTACAAACAAGGCTCACACTCGCTTTGAATCTGGACTGTGTTTTTGTATTGCCTTTTAGCTTAACTTTTACTGAACCTGGAATATTACCGTAAAAGATAAATACATTTTGAATCGTAACATAAAATACATCTTCGTGACAGCGGCCTCACTGTTCTGTGGATTTTTTGCCGTATTAAGACATTAGCATTAATGATTTTTTCTGCTTTCCACCATGTGTCCTCTGAGGCTTTGTATTTTTATTAAGTTTTCTTTTTTTTTTTGCCCATCCTTTCATCTCTTAAGGAAAAGTAAGATGTGAGTGGCCCCAAAGGGTTCATGCTAAATCACAGTCTGAATCTGAACTCATTTCCTTTTATCATTCTCCTTGAGTGGTTGTGTGCGATGTAGTCAGCAGCACTCGCTCGAGGTAACTAACTTGAAGTAAATAAATGTCACCAGTCTGAACACAGCTGAAAGCTCAGAGTAAACACACTGAAGTCTGAATTGTGTTGATAGTAAGTCTGTGTGTGAGTCAATATGGCTCATTTGTTGCTGGAGCACATCTGCGAAGTGGCTGATACCTGGTTCAAGTAATCCAGGATAGGCTTTTTGGATCAGGGTTGGCCTGTTCTTGGTTACTTGCACTAGGTTGCAGCAACTGAACGACGAGTTCAAGACTGAAAAGCTACAGAGAGGTTTGTTGAAAGTTCAGTGTTAGCATCTCATCTATTTACAGGACTCAGAATCGATTCATTTCCATCAGTAATAGCTGTTTATTTGGTTTGTTTGAAGGTCTACGTGCTGAAGAGGCCTCATGTGGATGAGTTTCTGCAGAAAATGGGCGAACTGTTTGAATGTGTTCTTTTTACAGCCAGCCTGGCTAAGGTAAGGGTCTCTAGGGTTTCTTCACACTGCGCATAAACCATCGGATCCGTTTTGTCAATAAGTCAATGTTTTATAGACTTCGTTTATAGCAACAGAAGTCATTTTCAATGAAAATTGTTGATTTTTCAGCGACATTAGCAACATTACCATTGCAATGCAATGTGTGCGTGCCCAGTGACTCAACAAAGTTGAGAAAAGTTTAACTTTATGCAAATAAGTGATGAAGTGAAGTCAGTGGAGCTCACAGGATCCATCTCCTGTGAGATTCTCGAGGTGGAACAGAGGACGATAATGTTATTGAGAGTGATTTCACCCTTCTATATGATTTATACAAAAAACGATGTGCGGAAAACTGAGTCAGAAAGTTTGTCGGCAGTGAGTTTGGTTCATGCATTGCAAATCGTTCATCTTGTTCACGATATGATGCATAATTCACCTCTGGTATTTATATAAAATGCTTTCCTTGCATAACATTCAATTTTGGCAGCAAGAAAACTGATTCCTTGTCAAAACAGAATGACTAATATTTAACTAATAATTAATATTAGTCAGTACTTAAAGGGATAGTTCACCCAAAAATGAAAGTTATCCCATAATTTAGGGTGTGTTTGCACGTTTGGTTCGATTAAAACGAACCCTGGTGCGATTGCTCTGTTAGTGCGGTTCATTTGAACATGTGTGAAGGCTGCCATCCGAACCCTAGTGTGCACCAAACAAGCGGACCGAGACCGCTGAAAAGATGGATCTCGGTCCGCTTCCAAACGAACTCTGGTGCAGATCGAATGATATATGAACACAACACAGACCAAAGACATATAAACGAACCAAAAACAGGAAGATGAGACCCTAAAAAGGACAGAATCCTCACGCATGTCGGTTTTTCTCGTCATAGTCGCAAGTTTGCCCATCCATCACAGACAACAGACGCGCGTCTCCACACAGCAGATCATTTGTGTGTGTGACGGAGGGATTCCCGCCGCTGTTTTGACTCCTTTACACATTTTATAAGCTCTTTACAAGTTCCCAGCTGGCCAAAATACCATCATATGCAGGCCACGCACACACAACAAGCGCATTTACCTCAGCACACAGCATTGTTTTGGATGTTCGGTAAGTTCAGTCTCAAAATAGGCAATATGTCATAAGATCCGACCAGTCAGGTTGTGAACGTATCCCTATGCCTTTAGGTTAGGTATCTTTTGGTTCAGTGATAAAATTGCCAGTCTGAACGCTAATCAGACCAGGACTAAATGTTTTTTTTTGTTGTTTTTTTGTTGTTGTGTGAACGCACCCTTACTCACCTTCAAGCCATTTTTGGTGTGTATGAATTTCTTCCTGAAGCCGAACACAATCAGAAATATATTAAATAATATCCTGGCTCTTCCCAGTTTTGTAATGGCAGTGAATAGTGCCTGAATTTTTGAAGCTCCAAAAAGCGTAACGGCCGTACGCGCGTTCACGAGAGAGTCGAGTTCCGGCAGAACGGGTGACTTCTGACCTACGTTTCATGTCATACGTCGAGTCAAAGGTCACCCTTCCACCGGAACTCGACTCTCTCGTGAACTCTCATACAGCCATTGCCGAAAGCCAGTGATCAAAGTTTATAAAGTTTTAAATATGGGTTTTTGTTAGAAAAATATCCATCGCTTCCCTTCAGAAGCTCTTATTAACCCACTAGAATTGAATGGATTTCTGTTATGATGGATGGATGCCCTTTTTGGAGCTTCAAAAACTTGGGCACTATTCAATGCCATTACAAAGCTGGGAAGAGCTAGGATATTATTTAGTAATTTTAATAAATTGAATTGTGTTCGGCTGAAAGAAGAAAGTCACGTACACCTAGGATGACTTGAGGGTGAGTAAATTATGGGATAATTTTCATTTTTGGGTGAACTATCCCTTTAAATGTATAATTACAATGTTTTTAGCATGTAATGTTGCTGTTTGAGCATGAAAAAGATCTGCAAAGTTACAAAGCACAAAGTCACTCCAAAGTAGGGTTGCCACCCGTCCCGTATTTACAGCCAAAATGACGCGTCCCGTATCAAATCAATACGGGACGCGATTTGTCCCGTATTTTACATAGGTCCACATTATGCAGCATCCCATGCAAATCACCCCACCCGCATTGTGTGAAGACACGTCCTATTCTGCCCCTGATTGGGTAACACTCGCTGCCATCATGGTTTGATTGGTTTGTTTCAGGTTCATGGGCCGTGAATCACGGCCAATCAGAGTCAGAGGAGGGCGGGACGCGCCTCGCCGGTTCTCTCCTGAGGCAGATAGTGTAATGTTTTTTGTTTTTTTTATCACCTCAAGTTTTTGATTGATAACGTTAGATTTCATATGCTGCCTATTAAGAAATAATGTTAATAATGTGCATTAATCATGTTATGGTATGATTTGTTTATTAAGGTTAATTTGTACAGTCAGACACATAAGCATTACTTTAATAAGAGATAAGAGATATATATTTAATACATATTTAATCAAAATATAGTACCTATGTGAATAAAATAAACAACTATTTGTTATGCTTAACCAATTTAAATAATTGCATCATTCAGTACTATAGAATTAGCAATAGACAATATAAAAATAGAATACATAAATATATTTACTTACCAATAATAAAAATGTTAAGTGTTTTACTTAAGAAATGTTTGTAGATATTATATCATTTACAGTTATTTAGGTGTGGTTTCACTGTTTGGATGGTGTTACTGCAAACAATGACAAATATTTTAGCCAAAATCTTTGTTCACAACAAATGACAATTTACAATTTGTTTAATTTATAATTACTAAGTTATGGATCTGTTAATTTAATAAGTTAATAAAATATGGTTCACATCTCACAAGTTCCTCCAAAAGCTTATTTTTTGTGGTCTCAGTCACCCTTTTTTGGCCTATGTTTATTATTGTCATCGCTGTGTATTGAATATGAACACTTAAGTTGTGAGAGACTGAGTGCATCTGTTCACACTGATTTCAATAGCAGATATCTTATTATAATGTCCATTGGTATCAATCTTAATATTTTTATGAAAACATGTTTTAAGTTATGATATACCACCACTGGCATGCCATCGGGACTGTGGTCATCGTGGCCCCGAGGGGTGTGGCCCCCGCTGCGGCCGGCGTCCCTTATTTTTCTGTATTGAAGGTGGCAACCCTACTCCAAAGGGAGTTATTCTCTATATCAGTAAGCCCTGTTTCTGAACTCTCTGAAATGCCTCAATTGTAGTCTTGAGTTTTCTTCTGGGAACGAACACTTCACAATGTTCCACATTTAAATAATTAAATATTTACGCAAAAAAAAGGGGGGTCGAGGCCTGGCTGAGTTGTGTTAGTAGTGTGTTGAAACTCGAGGTTAAGAGTCGTGCCATTTCTGAAACATGTTCGAAGCAGTTGACCAATCTCTACACACTGGTCCAGCCAGCCAATCAGAGCACACTGTGCTTTTTGGAAGGAGGGGCTTCATAGAGACAGGAACTAAACAGAGTGTTATTGACAGATTGGGAAGAGCGGTGGTGCAACAATTTAAAATATGTGAAAAAGTTTTTTTGAAAAATAAAGCATGAAAACCTATTCTAGTAGACCCCAAAACAAAATGAATAGGTCCCCTTTAAATATTAAAAGTAGTATAATTATAATCTAAATATTATAAATCTCATATTATGCTACGCTCATCGCTGTCTCTGTTTTTGATCTTGTAGTACGCTGACCCTGTAGCAGACCTGTTGGACCAGTGGGGTGTGTTCAGGGCACGGCTCTTCAGGGAATCCTGTGTGTTCCACCGGGGGAACTACGTCAAAGACCTCAGCCGACTGGGCCGGGAGCTTAACAAAGTCATCATAGTGGACAACTCACCTGCCTCCTACATCTTCCATCCAGAGAACGCTGTACGTACCACTATGGGCCGCACCTGCAGTTGACTTGACATTACAGCATCAGAATACACTTTTACTATATAATATAGGTTGCATGTTGACTCCTAGAAGTTGTGATGTATGTGAATTTGGCTTTTATCCCAGAATCATTTTTTCCAGTGGAACTAATGAGGTAGAACCCAGGCACTGGCACTCTACACTCCTTTGTCAAAACTTCTCATCAATTATAGACTCAGTCTGTAGCGAGAGACCTGTGGAGGAAACCGCAGTCAGACAGATCCTACCTCAGTGCTGTCACCTCCTACACATGCTCGCATCCGTCCTGTTAGATTAGAAGGTGTTATTCTGTATTGAAGCTAATGAGCTAAAGGTGCTTATTAAAGCCTGTTATATCTGAGAAAGTGGAGACCTCTTCTCAAGACACTGAACACAGTTGGCAAAATAAGTTGGTTGGCTGTGTCTCGTGTGCCTTTATCTGCCACTGCTGTCAACAGGACCTCCTGCGCTATAAACCGGAATAAATCAAAATCTCAGTATGCTTTAGTGCTCCACACAAACTCATCTTTGCATCTGCTCTGAGTAACAATGCGCATTTGGCCATAAATATTAGTATTGTAATTTTAAAGTTGCACTATAAAATAATAATAGTAATAATAATAAATATTATTATATTTTTCTTAAATATGCTGTTGTTTTATTTAACGGTAAATAATTAATTAATAAATAAAATAATTAATATGTTCTTATTTTGTTTGATATTTTAATAATAATAATAATAATTATAGAAAATATTATTATTAATATTATTACAGTTTGATATTGATATACTGTATATTCAAAAAAATTATCCAAATCATGCAGCCCTACAAACAAGCACTTTTTTATTTATGTATTTATTTATTTTTTTTATGCTTTTTAAATTGCAATCACAATTTTTATCAGAAGACTGCAGTTAGATTTTTCCCCCCAAATTGTGCAACCCTAGTACTTCCATACTTTTAAACAGACTGAATCATGAAAGAACTTCAGTATAATGGGGGGACAGAACAAGTTACAGTTATTATGCATATTTAGTTCATGAAATTGACTCAATCTTGCTGACTGTTAAAAGGAAAAGTGTTTTCTTAAAGGAATAGTTCACCCAAAATGAAAATTATGTCATCATTTATTCACCCTCATATAGTTAAAAATTTCAAATGTGACGATACCAGCATTTAACCCTAGCATTTTGAGCGCTGTTGAGAGGATTATTAAACACCTCTGATTGGCCATTGTGTTAATGCCCTCATCAGATATGTCTGTGATTGGATACAATGATCAACGCTTCAAAAACATGTTGTAAATAGACATCAATGACGCTCTTCACCGAGCGCTTAAACAGATACACACGGGAGCGTTTGAAAGCAGGCGTCTTTCAGCAGATCCGTCTATCAGCGGATATATTAAGTATTAAAAATTTTATTATATGTGACCCAGGACCACATAACCAGTCATAAGGGTCAGGGGGGGTTTTTTATTGAGATTTATACATCATCTGAAACCTAAATAAATAAGCTTTCCATTGATGTATAATTTGTTAGGACAGGACAATATTTGGCCGAGATACAACTGGAATGTGGAATCTGAGGGTACAAAAAAATCTAAATATTGAGAAAATCACCTTTAAAGTTGTCCAAATGAAGTCCTTAGCAATGCATATTACTTACAGAAATACATTTTTGATATGTTTACTGTAGATAATTTACAAAATATCTTCATGGAACATGATCTTTACTCAATATCCTAATGATTTTTGGCAAAGAAAAATCGATCATTTTGACCCATACAATGTATTGTTGGCTATTGCTACAAATGTACCCGTGCAACTTATGAATGGTTTTGTGGTCCAGGGTCACAAAAATAAAAATGTTTAATCCCTTATGCATCCGCTGATAGACGGATCTGCTGAAAGACGCCTGCTTTCAAACGCTGAGATTAAAATTTCAGTACCGACTTGGTACCAAAGTCTGTACTTTTGAAAAAAAGTTTTTAGCTAGTTTGACAAAAGTGTTTTTCAGCATATGTTTAGTGTCTTTTTGTAATGGCATTTGTGTGTTTGCAGGTGCCGGTGCAGTCGTGGTTTGATGACATGACAGACAGCGAGCTGCTGGATTTACTGCCACTGTTTGAAGGCCTGAGCAGGGAGACGGACGTTTACGGTGTGTTACAGAGCCTGAGGACCAGGTAGCACACGGGTCCAACACTGCCTTGCAAACACAAACAATTCCCTCCATCCATCTGGGGTTGAGCCAACGTTCAGCTCTGGCCTCTAGAGGACACCACTCACCCAACGAACGCTACTTTTCTCCCTCAATGGACCAACGGCCAACAATATTCCTTGGCAAGCAAATATATATATGCTCACTTTTGATGCAGAATGAAGCATCATTTTTTAAGAAAAACACAAGAGTTTACTATCCTTGAGTATACTTACCAGGAAAAAAGAACAGAAAAACAGCTATTTTTCTGGACCGCCGTGAAAACACTTTGAACTTTTTTTTCTGTTCAGACTATGCAGACAGTCTTTTCCGTGACGTCATCGGTAGTTCCAACAACTGTGATTTGTTTTTTCTCGTTCTCTCGTACCAAACAAAGTGCCTTCTGACTGTTGTTTTTATGAGGACACAATTGAGTTTTTGTATGCTGCATATTTCCAATTCGAAACCTTTAAACAAACACTTACTGTAAGACCAAGGCGAACAATGAGTCTTTTAAAATTCATGAAGACTTTACGGTGACGGTCAGGTGTCTTCACTGGACTGAAAGGTATTATCAAGCAAAAGATGATGCCGTTATTTTCTTGGGTTAATTTATGCCTTTGAAAATATAGCATATAAGCGTTGTGTTCAAAGGAAATGTTTGCATCTATTACCCAACTGTGATTTGAACTAATAATACAACATATATTGTGGAAAAAATCAGCAATCCAATACATCAGGATCTGAAATTAATAATCATCATTATCAAAATAAAAGATGCAATCAATATAAAGAATGGCTCACATGTTTGTGTCTGTTTGTGTGCATTTCATTTGAGTATGTTCCAAAGGGATGCTGGGAAGCCATGAGCGGATTACTCACAATGAGTCCATTGTACAAGATCTTTACAGTACAGTGAACTTAAATATGCTTGGTTTTCCTCAACATGATTGATTTCGTGTAAATAATGGAGTGCTCAGAAATGTGGGCTGTGTAAAAAATAGTTAATGAGCAAACTCTGTGTGCTCGTCTAGTTTGCTGCATGATTTGTCATGAACCTTAACCGGTTCCCTTACAGAGAAGAAACCAAAAGGCTACCTGTGTCAGTAAATAGTTATTTCTGGTGGTAAAACTTTGGAAAAAAGTTAGATTTTCTTTTCTTTTTTTTTTGCCATGGAAATATATGTGGCGGTGGTGAGCTGTGCATTTATACATTATTGAGTTATTGTTTGTGTTTGACCTTGGAGTCTGAGAAAGGTAAGATGGTTTTCACATTTTCACAAATATTTCATATTTTATGTCTCAGTTTACACTTTGAAAGAGAAAAGACCACTTTAATGAAAATATTTTTGACCTGACCTGATAAACATTACTTTATGTTGGTTTTCTCTAATGTAGTCAGATTGATTTAGTTATAAAATAATTTCTCTGACTCAAATAAAACATTTACTTTAGATTACAAAAGATTTTACGATATATTTACACTGTCAGAAGTTCCTTGATCTCAATGATTAACTTCAGAATATCCAAATATGGTACCTAGAAACCTCTGTGAATCACATGACCTTGAGCTTTATGGATTGTGTGTTTTGCTTCTTAGAGATGAAAACTGCACAGTGTGTGTTTGAGAGTATAAAATTACATTTTGAATTTTGGGTGCTGTCAGAGAGATGTTTGCCTAAGGTGTTTCTGGGACGGTGGATGAAAGGACCAGCTGAATATGAGCTCTCTTATGTTGGGTTGCTCCTCTGGAAATGAGTCATATCTGTTTGCTTTACTATTGTCATGAATGTTTGTCTATGTGTGTACACCGAGAGGGAAGGACATGCTGTTCTATGTCATTAGTGAGGAAAATGCTGTTAATCCTAAAGGTTCCTCCTTATGCAGTGTTAAGTGCTTATTTGAGTAATACAGTAAAACTAAGCGTTTACTACCAACATACTGCAATGGACAAGTTTGTGTTGCTTCACAAACACTTTAATGGAGTACTCAACCGGCTGGTAAACCTTTACGTAATAATGACATTGGGGTAAACATAATCAATTTTGCTTAAATCCTATTGATCTCTTTCCCTAAACAGTGTCATTGAGTTTCTTCACATTAAATTCACTCAGATAGCTTTTATTGTTAGAATTGAAATATCCTGACATTGAGAAAAGAGAATCTAATTGTATGCTGGAAATTGTGTTATTTCTGTTTCAATGGGCCTTTGAGAGGGTGGAAGTAAAAGTTATGGAGCCCCTAAATGGACGTATTGATGCAAAACAATTTGAGATGGGGGAATGATATTTTAATGCTTTTGTGTTCTCTCGCAAATGTTTTGCGTTTGCTTGCAAAATGTTTGATAGATAGATAGATAGACAGACATATGTTGCTCTAAAACCTTTATATACCTTTCAGCATTTATAGTGCTATCCGAAACATGCAAGCTGCCCATACCGTATGCATTATGCACCCCCATTCCATCAAAGATGTTGGCTTTTGAACTTAATGCTGATAACACGCTGGAAGGTCTCCCTCCTCTTTAGCCCAGAGGACACGACGTCCGTGATTTCCAACAAGAATCTCAAATTTGGACTCTGACCATTGAACACTTTTCCACTTTGATACAGTCCATTTTAAATAAGCCTTAGCCCACAGGACACGATGAGGCTTCTGGACACATATGTTCACATATGGCTTTTTGCATGATAGAGCTTTAGTTGGCATCTGCAGATGGCACAGCGGATTGTGTTTACTGACAGTGGTTTCTGGAAGTATTCCTGGTCCCATTTAGTAATGTCATTGACAAAATCATGCCGATGAGTGATGCAGTGTCGTCTGAGGGCCTGAAGACCACGGGCATTCAATAAAGGTCTTCAGCCTTGTCCCTTATGCACAGAGATTTCTCCAGTTTCTGAATCTTTTGATGATGTTTTGCACTGTAGATGATGAGATTTGCAAAGCCTCTGCAATATGACGTTGAGGAATATTGTTTTTTAAGTATTCCACAATCTTTTTGTGCATTCTTTCACAGATTGGAGCCTCTCTAAGACATCCCTTTTATAGCTAATCATGTTACAGACCTGATATCAATTAACTTAATTAGTTGCTAGATGTTTTCCCAGCTGAATCTTTTCAAAATTTGTTGCCCCCGTGCCAACTTTTTGAGACCTGCAGCAGGCATCAAATTTGAAATGAGCTCATTTAGTGGATAAAATTTTAAAATTTCTCAGTTTAAACATTTGTTATGTTATCTATGTTCTATTGTGAATAAAATATTGGCTCATGGGATTTGAAAGTCTTTTAGTAATTTTATTCAAATTTAAAAAACGTCCCAACATTTCCGGAATTCAGGTTGTAAAATATAATGAATAGATAGACTTATTAGGCTAATATAGTACATATATTTAGCGAAAGAGTTCATTTCCCTGACGAACTAACAAGCTGTGGACTCACCTGAAGTAAATGCTACGTGACTGTTTTCAAGCTTTTATTCTTTCTGTCGTTGAAAAACTGATTGAGCGACTACACAAGATGTTATGTTTCAGTAAGTTGTACTGTATCTTTCAAAATACCAGATAGATAGATAGATAGATAGATAAAATCATTAAAACTTCTGTTTTCACTCCTGAAAGCAGCTGTTTTTCCTCGTTATAAATGTCTTTTTACTTTTATCCTTGTAATTATGTTTTGCCTCACACACAGTAGCTACTATTGATCACCCATAGAAACAGTGGCCACCTTTTTCTGTCTCGCTCAGAATGGCATTCTGGCCTGCAATTAAGGGGAAGCCTCTAAACCTTAATGAAGCACCACTTTGCCGCTTACTTATCTTTATTTGTTCGCGGCTGATGGGCCGTTTGCCATAGGAAGCCTCTGATATCTGTCCAAGAGCGTCTCGCAGGGGATTCGTTCGCTCAGTCTCCCCATCTGCTGGAGTGGAAGAGATTAGTCACTGTCTTCTCTCTCTGCCTCTCCTGAGTGTCTGTGTGGCGTTCCCATCTGAAGCGTTCCCTATGATCTGAGAGTGAAAGAGCTGAGACACAGAGCTGATGTGAGTGGAATCCAGAGCAGGAAAGAGACGCTTGAGTCGCTCTGACATCCACCAACTTCAAACAAGCTTGTTCTAGATAACTGAGAGAATGTGTGATTATGATGGAGATTCCTTATTCATGTAAAGGGTTCATCCAAAATTTCGGTTATTCACGCTCAAGTTGTTTCAAACATGTTTGGCATTCTTTCTTCTGTGAAACATGAAAGGAGAAAATATAATAAAAATCATGGAAAAACTCCATAAAAGTAGTCTATATAACTATATAATGCACTATATTACAAGTCATAAATACCAAAAATTCACTGATAATCTTTCCCTTCTGTGAGCTGAATCGTTCTAGTGATTTATGTAAAAAAAACACAAATCGGCTAAGAACGACTTCAGAAGACATGGAATATAGCACAAAAATCCTATAGGTCACGTGTAAGTTATGTTTATGGTCCCTACTGTATATTCACTTTCATTATATTGATATCTCACCAAGGCTGCATCTATTTGATAAAAAAATACAGTAAAAACAGAAATACTGTGAAATATTTTTACAATTTAAAATAATGGTTTTCTATTGTAATATATTTTAAAATGTAATTTATTTCTGTGATGCCAAAGCTGAATTTTCAGCATCATTACTCCAGTCTTCAGTGTCACATGACCCTTAGAAATCATTCTAATATGATTTGCTGCTCAAGAAACATTTCTTATTATTATCAAATAATTCTAAAACACTTGTGCTGCTTAATATTTTTACGCAAACCATGAATGGACAAACATGCATATTTTTAGATGTAATTCATTGGCTTTTGTGTTAGTTTGTTTCTAAAGGGTTTTTTATATATATATTTTCTTTCTAAAGGTTTATTTATAGGGTTATGTACGTAAGAGGTCAAAGGAACTCCTATTCTTGTCCATATAAAGTCTTGTATCAGTATTAAGGTGTGTTCTCACCTGTAGGGCTGGACATATACAAGCCCTTCCCTGATCAGCACACATTCACAATACACACAGGGAGAGGAAGACGCTTATAGACATTCATCATTAATACATTACTACCCTGAAAAATACTTCTGTGTGCGACGTACAGGTAAGAGAAAAATATATTTAAACTATCATAACTAATCAGTCATTTGATGGCACATATACAGTCCTTAAAGGATATGTTAAATCAAGTTTTACATGATTAAAGTTAACTTTTACTTGTAACTAAAACAATACACTTTATTTGCAATACATATACAGCAGAATTGCATTAGTCAGACTCGTTGATGGAAATTTTACTCTGTTCGAGATAGTATATTAATCTATACTGTGTAACAGAAACCTATAAATTTGTCATAAAGAATTACAAGATCCTGCATGAACAAACTCTCACTGGGAAATATAAGACTAAATTCAGGACTTATTTGTCGACTGTTGTTTAAAAAGCTTTGTCAATAGACGGGAAAACCAGTCATTCAGGACAGAAAGCACACAAAACTATTAAATACGCAGTGTGCTTGTACAGTAGATTAGCTTTAGTAATGAGCTGTTTGTCAGAGAGTGATCAGATGAATGTGTTATTTGAACGTTAATTTAAAGTAACAGGATCATGTGAGAGATTAAAAGCTGTTGAGACATGTTACTTCTGATTATTAGTAAATCATATCAAGGCCATAACCATGTCTTGAACATTGGGGGGAACATTGGGGTCAGTTTGAAATATTTGTAACTACCGTTACTGACAATCGTCATTTTGGCAGTGTGAGATTCTCCAGCTTTGTTGTTGTTGAGCAACCGAAGCGTGAGCTGTTAAAGCTCCGCCCTCTTCTGGAAAGTGGATGGGAGCAGCAGCTCATTTGCATTTAAAGGGACACACAAAAACGGCATGTTTTTGCTCACACCCAAATAGGGGCAAATTTGACAAGCTTTAATAAATGATCTGTGGGGTGTTTTGAACTGAAACTTCACAGACACATTTTGGGGACTCCAGAGACTTATATTACATCTTGAAGAAGGGGCATTATAGGTCCCCTAATATGCAAACATGTACTTTTATTTGTATGTCTAATATGTCAAAAACAAAAAACGTTTCTTGTTTCGTGACACTCAGTTAGGAATTATATGAATCACGTAATTCAATATAACAAAGCCAATATTCTTCAGGTTCAAATTGTGCTGGAGTAGACATTACAGAGCATTGTCATTACAAGTTCTTGACCCAAAATTGAGGCACCTCTTGTTGGAAATTAATGTTGTGATGTTATTTCCATCAAGAGGTGCATCAATTTTTGGTTAAGAGCTTGAACTGACAATGCAAGAGGTGAGCACTCTGTAAAGTCTCCTCCAGCACATCCCAAAGACTTGAATTCATTGAATTCTTTCACAATTTGAGCCGGAAGAATCTTTTCATTGTCATCTTAGAACAGCCATGATACGTCTTCCTACTGGTTGTTTAGAAATGAAAAGCTACACACTCCATCAATTAGGGTTAAAATAACTGATTCCAAACATATAACACGCTGGAAACATAATCATAAACTCTTAAGCATTTGCCTATTTAAATCTAAACAGCAATTTTTTGTGGCTAGGCAGTGTATATGACCAACATACAGCTGTGCTTTAGTTTGTCTGTTTTCTCACTGAATACCATTTTCTGAGAAATCCAATATGGGTGAATTAATATGATTAAATTCGTGCACTGGAGATTTTTTTTCATTCAGGATGGTGTCTTACATCGTACTGAGATTGTTCTGTTTGATCCTTGCGCTCCTTGTGTGTTCATGCTCCACCCTCAACACAATATTTCAGTCAATATTCTCGCGCCCCAGTTTCTTAGCAACAGCTGCGTTGTGATTATGAAAGGTCAGCGTTTCTTTTCACTGTTAACACTGAGTTTTATGGAAGAGGACTGGCTGCTGATTTGTAGTTGTTGTTTATTTGCAGTGTGCTAATTATTTGCCTGCTATTTGTCCCAAGTTTCACAGCTTGTCTGAATATGCTTTTGAAATGGATTCTAAAGCAAAGCCCTCAGCAGGACACATACTGTACATATGATGAAACTTCTGAAAGAGATTTTGGCTATCATGTGACCCCAGAGTTGCAGAATATTTCCACATAATTTGTAATGTGAATAGCGATCTGTTCTGATACATATTTCTGTTGCCAAGTAGTTTTTGTGTTTACCAAGTAGATTCTTCAATGTGAAATCCATTTGTTGCCATGGTACTGGGCAGTGCTGTTTATTAGTGGTACAGAATCTCTAGAGGAAGTGAAATCTCCACATATCTTCTTCATCTTCCTTTCATAAACCATCTGGTCTCAAGTCACTGTTATGAGTAATGATGGAATATTGCTCCCTGATATTTCACATTTGCAAAGATCTGTCATGACATTTAATTAAAAACTGAAATGTGACACTGTAGATTGTGAAACACTGCTTTATCTATCTATCTATCTATCTATCTATCTATCTATCTATCTATCTATCTATCTATCTATCTATCTATCTATCTATCTGTCTATCTGTCTATCTGTCTATCTGTCTGTCTGTCTGTCTGTCTGTCTATCTGTCTGTCTGTCTGTCTGTCTGTCTGTCTGTCTAATTATCTGTCTGATGTTAAAATATGCTAATTTAATTTTTTTGCTGAATTAAATAAGACTGAATTGATCTCTGTTATATTATACTTCATAATACATGGGTGAATTCAGGTACATTTTTGATTCTCAATGTCAAAATGTGATTCAATATACCTGAAGTTTTATTGTCAGTCTTGAAGCATTGCATTGTGGATATCCGTTTTAATTCAGATAGTTTGAGCGTTGAGATTTCTTCTCAGAATCCAGCAGAATGACTGAAGCTCAGGATGTGTTTAAAAACATCCAGCGAAAGCCTGGCCTGCAGATCTGGACCATCAGTGTAAGAGACCACTGTTGTTTTCTCACGTTTTTGTGAGCTCTATGATTTATTATATATTAAAAACAAACAAACAAACAAACATGAAAACAAGTCAAAATGACATTGCATTTTTGTTATTCCTAGTATTATGTATTATTCTGTTTCCTGTTTCTTTAGAAAATGCAAATGGTCCCTGTCCCAGAGCAAGCATTTGGAAATCTTTTTGAGGGTGACTGTTATATAATTCTTAATGTAAGTCATTTCAATCTAATTCACAGAGACGCTCTTCAGGTCATTTCACATAGTGCTTTTGGAAAGGTTTACTATACATGAACACTTTCGAATATCTCCATTTGAAAATGATCTCAGAACTTTTTCCTGTTAAACACAAAGGAAGCTGTCATTATGGAATTTTTAAAGTTACTTTTTTCCAATGATAATGCATGGTGATTTTTCACAAAAAAAACAAAAACAAAGTTTAAAAAAAAGTTTTAATTTTTTTAATAATTATAAAATATTATATAAATATAATATTTTGTGCTGTCAAAGCGATTAATCACAATTANCTAACATAAAATTTTGTAAATATGTGTGTTTGTGAACATATATACATCTATATAAATATAAATATATATATATATACACACACACACACACACATTATGTATTTACAAACTTTTATGTTACATGTGATTAATCACGATTAATCGATTTAAATATTATATTGATTTATATATATATACACACACACACACAAACACACACATGTATTTACAAACTTTTATGTTAGATGTGATTAATCGCAATTAATCAATTTGATTATATTGATTAATCGACTAATTGACATATATTTATACACATATACATTTACAAACTTTTGTGTTACATATGATTAATTTACATTAATCGCTTTAAATATTATATCGATTAATCAATATAAATATATTTATATACACACACACACATATATTATGTATTTACAAACTTTTATGTTAGATGCGATTAATTGCGATTAATCGATTTGACGGCACTAATAAAATTATAAATAACGATTTGAATTAGTAATTTGATTGATTTGTTTATTATTACTGATGCCCTCATGCGTTTTGTCCTGTGTCATTCAGGTGAGCAACAGCGCCACACAATCCACTGACATCCACTACTGGATAGGCAACACTTCCTCTCAGGATGAGCAGGGAGCAGCAGCCATCTATGTGACCCAGCTGGACGAGTACCTCGGCGGCAGTCCGGTTCAACACCGGGAGGTCCAGGGATGTGAATCGGCTAAGTTCAAAAGCTACTTCAAGAATGGTCTCATGTGAGTGAAACAAAAATATTTTGGCTTGCTCCTCCCAATTCCATAACGGTCTGATTATGTTCACACTTTCCTGTATCCTGCAGATATAAAAAAGGTGGTGTGGGATCGGGATTCACTCATGTGGAGACCAATGTGTATAACATTAAGCGCCTGCTCCACGTCAAAGGGACGAAACATGTGACTGCCAGAGAGGTGAACTACTGAACTAGACACCTCGACACTCATCAGCTTTTTAATAGATAAATACATTACAGTTTTACTCACATTAAGAGAAAGACAAGAGAGAGTTAACCAGTCTGAGACTTTGTTCCATGCAGCAGTAAGTTTGATAGCATTTGTCTTAGCATAAGTATAAATAACTGTATCATCTGCACACAAACCATAGGTAGATCATTAATATATGAACTAAATCAAATTGGTCCAAGAATCGATCCCTGTGGGACTCCAATAGTACAGTCGAGAAAGGATGAGCATGTATGATTGATTTTTGCATGTATTAATAGAAAATTGTAACTTTGACAGTTTATTTAAAAGCACATATCACTCAGCATTATTTATAAGATCAATGAAAAAATGTTGCTTTTGCATTTCTCAATTCCTTTACAACTTTATTACGTAAGGATTAAAATGTCCTTCTATCATGAGCTAACCCAATTTGAAAAACCCTTGTTATAACAGAACACAGACAACCTTTTATGCTTGAGCTGATTTATAAATGTGGTCAAAGCACATTAGAGTATTTGCAATTCAGTTCACTTTGTGGGGACAGATATTTATATAGCAGACAAAGGGGCAACATTAAGGGGATCAGTAAATGAAGCTGTCGGATTCTAAATGATTTAATTTAATGCGTAAGAAGGTCAAGAATCTTGTCTCTGCACTGTTCTCATGATGTTTCTCTCTTACATGGCCTGGATCCTTGTCTTTTAAGTTGTCCATTTTAGAAAGAAACAGGAAGTTAAATATCGTATTCAGAGCTGAACACAACTTCAGTAATGTCTGAATTCTAACCAGTACTGACTGAACACTAGGTGAATTTTAGCTAAATGTGTGTCTCTGCAGGTGGAGGTTTCCTGGATCAGTTTTAATCTAGGGGACATATTCCTTCTGGACATGGGAAAAGCAATAATTCAATGGAACGGTCCTCAAAGCAATAGACAAGAGAAATTAAAGGTAATTGAATTAACAGAGAAAGACACTTCACTGGATGACTTATAAAATTATGAATTCATTGATTTCTATTGGGTTCCTCTCCTGTCTTTTGTAGGCTGTTCTGTTAGCTCAGGACATCAGGGACCGAGAGCGTGGAGGCCGGGCTCAGATTGGTGTGGTTGAGGGTGGACAGGAAGAAGCCTCTCCTGACCTGTTGAAGGTCATGGTATCTGTTTTGGGTCAAAGGACTGTTCACCTGAAAGAGGCGATCCCTGATGACAAACCAGACCAAAACCAGAACTCCATCATCAAACTCTACCAGTATGACACTTTAATCTATTTGTCCATGACTACATTATCTATCTATCTATCTATCTATCTATCTATCTATCTATCTATCTATCTATCTATCTATCTATCTATCTATCTGTCTATCTGTCTATCTGTCTATCTGTCTATCTGTCTGTCTGTCTGTCTGTCTGTCTGTCAAATTCAAATCCATAATTGCTTTATTGGCATGACTGTAAATAATACAATATTGCCAAAGCATATATACATGAAACAAAAATAAAACCATCTGTATAATAGAAGAAAATATTATCAAATATTATAACACTATCAAATATTACAACATAACTTAAACTTAAATTAACAGTGTAACACATTAGAACTATCTATCTATCTGTCTGTCTGTCTATCTATCTATCTATCTATCTATCTATCTATCTATCTATCTATCTATCTGTCTGTCTGTCTGTCTGTCTGTCTGTCTGTCTGTCAAATTCATAATTGCTTTATTGGCATGACTGTAAATAATACAATATTGCCAAAGCATATATACATGAAACAAAAAAAAAACTATCTGTATAATAGAAGAAAATATTATCAAATATTATAACACTATCAAATATTACAACATGACTTAAACTTAAATTACAGTTTTTCTCAGTCGCTTTGGTGCATTTTTCACATCACTATTTACATTTGCACAACAGTTAATGCAGTTCTCAAAACAATTAGTACAAACTGCAAAACCTAGTTGATAACCTGCAAAAGCGTGTCACTTGCTCAAAATGGATAGGTCATTCCTCAAAAGCAAGTATTCATGACAATGAAAGTGTCAGTGTCATCAAGATGAAAAGTCCTGACACCATTGTTTATGAACAAGATAGTCAAATGGCTTTGTCATGTTTTCATTATGACAGTTTACTCTGTCAATGTTTTCCAATGCAAAAAAGTCAGATCTTGGTGACACTACCTGAAAATGCTCAAGACAGCACTATATACTATTTGCACAGCCATTTGAAAAATACAGTAAAGTTACACATTACTGTATTTAGTGAGGTAACTGAGTACAAGACACTGAATATGTATATTTCACATTTTTACTGCATATGCTCTTTGCAATTCTAATTTGTTCACACCATTGTGCAAAAGAAAAAATACACCCTTATTTACAACAAACATAAACTCTTTGGGTAGAGCTGTGCACAACTGTAAAAAATATTGCAGTACATATTGGAACTGAACATACAACATACATAGTACTGTAATCATTTATGCACATCGAGACGTTCCTCTCTGTCTGGCCACATAATTTCATCTACATCACAGCGAATATCATCTCTTGCAATGCAGCGAGGAAAGTATCTCCTCGAGTGGCGAATCAGGGATCTGCCTATGTACTTGGCCTCTTCTTCCTCTTTCCCTGTTTTGTCCCCTTCCCCTGCCCCTTCCTCTTCTCCTTCCTCCCCGCACCCTCACCCCTCTTCCACAAGGCTGACCTTCCATTTCTGTGTCACAGTATTGTAGAAATGGTACACACTATGTCCTGCTTGGTTCATATATGCTTGTAAAGTGGGGGGTTTTGGGATTCAGCTCTAACAGTGATTGTAGAGAAGTGGCTTATCATTGGTTGCAACTAATGCTTCACACACCACTTCTTATCAGTGAAAGTTGATATTCAACTGAGAGAAACTGTTCAATTTAGGAGACATATTTTTAGGGAAAAAAAAGATTAAAAAAAATGTGTAAAATTTGCTTGACAGATTTTGACAGCTAGTTCAACATTTTTGTATGTAATGACTCAAGCAATGAAATGAGGACTATTAGTTTTATATGGAATGACTATTCAGCATAACAAATGTATAGTTAATTTTGACTGACATGACATAAGCAAATGATAATGTTATAAAACAGCAGAGAGTTGTATGAAAGCAATTGATGCATGTCCAAAAGCATTTGCAATTTGTTCGAAGGAATGAGAAACTGCTACTATGATGTGCACAAATGACTAAATGTTGTGGAGGTTGAACTAACTGTTGTGCAAATGTAAATAGTGATGTGAGAAATGCACCAAAGCGACTGAGAAAAACTGTAACAGTGTAACACATTAGATCGATCTATCTATCTATCTATCTATCTATCTATCTATCTATCTATCTATCTATCTATCTATCTATCTATCTATCTATCTATCTATCTATCTATTTGGGGCAGTCGTGGCCTAATGGATAGAGAGTCGGACTTGTAACCCAAAGGTCATGGGTTCGAATCTCAGGTCCGGCAGGGATTGTCGGTGAGGGGAGTGAATGTCCAGCGCTCTCCCCACCCTCAATACCACGACTGAGGTGAGACCCTTGAGCAAGGCACCGTACCCCCAACTGCTCCCCGGGCGCCGCAGCAATGGCAATGACTGCTCCGGGTGTGTGTTCACTGCTGTGTGTGTGCGCACTTGGATGGGTTAATTGCAGAGCACAAATTTCGAGTATGGGTCACCATACTTGGCCACATGTCACTTCACTTCACTATCTATCTATCTATCTATCTATCTATCTATCTATCTATCTATCTATCTATCTATCTATCTATCTATCTATCTATCTATCTATCTATCTATCTATCTATGATTATTTGCTATTTATGATTGTTTCTAATGATGATGTTGATAATGAATTGATCATTCAGAGTTTATGTCTAATTAACTGTCCTTAATTAATATTCTGTTATTCTCAGTGTGTCTGACGCCAGTGGTCAGCTGTTGGTACAGGAAGTGGCTGCCAGTCCACTGACCCAGGATTTGCTTTGTTCCTCGGTGAGACACATGATGTCTACCAAATCACTCACAGTATCATTATATGATACACAACTAACTGTGGATTATGTATTGATGCATGTTGTGTTTGCAGGATTGCTATTTTTTAGATCAAGGTGGCTGCTCAATAATGGTCTGGAAGGGAAAAGGAGCATCAGATGAAGAGAGACGCTCAGCACTGAGTCGAGCGGTTGTAAGTATCTGTGTTTGCGAATTACTATTCATCTGCAATGTAGTATTTTTATTTAAAATTCAAATAATTATTGCACATCCTTCAGGGCTTTATAAAAGCAAAGAACTACCCGTCCAACACTAAAGTGGAGGTTATGAGTGAAGGAGGAGAATCTGCCATGTTTAAACATCTCTTCAAGTCCTGGAAAGAAAAAGGCCAAACTCAAGGCCTAGGAAAGACCCACTCAGTAGGAAAGATAGGTGATTCATCATTCAGCATCAGTTTAGATGTTTTAGTATTGTCATTTTAGTATATGCATCATATTTGATTGTGTCAATGTGTTGTTTGTATACACATCTATTATTGCAGCTAAAGTGGATCAGGTGAAGTTTGATGTCATGGAGCTTCACGCCCAGCCAAAGCTGGCTGCTCAGGAGCGGATGGTGGACGATGCTTCTGGACAAGTTCAGGTATGTTGCGATAATAATAATACCTGAATTCAGAAGTTTGGGTCTGCGGTCACACTGTTATCAAACATCGCTGCTTTGTGTTCAGATTTGGAGGATTGAGAATCTTGAACTGAAGGAGGTGGACCGAAGCACTTATGGACAGTTCTATGGGGGAGACTGTTATCTAGTGCTGTACACCTACAACAGAGCCAACAAACCGCAGTACATCCTCTACATGTGGCAGGTGACGAGCATAACATGAATACTCTATCTCCAACACAATATATACTGCAGTAATGTTATTTCATGTCATAATGTGGAAAAACATTTAACAGTCTACTGTATAGAGCAACACAGTTACAGATCCAATGGCCCCAAAATTACAATCTTTTAATATCTCTGAGTAAAATAATCTAGCCACGAGAAACAAAGTGAACAAAAGGGGCAAGAGCAAGAGTAAGTGTAACAATGCAGGAACTTTGCAACCTCTTATACCTGTGTCTGGGTCAGATAAGAAAAGGACATCTATTGATCACGTCATACATTGCATACCCAAGGTCGATATGACCTCTTAGCACTACAGCTGCAAGAATAGATAGACGTTATAGATAAAAACGTCTATCTATTCTTGCAGAATTCTCTAGAATAGATAGATGTAATAGATGACACCTTCAGAGGAGTAAGAGCAAAACAACACTTTGTAACAGCACTTTTTTACCTTGATTCTAAGAAAAACAACAAATTATGCAAACAACATCTGGGATGAGATGAGATACTATATCTAACACTGTAGATGTGGCACTAAGATATATTATGTTAAAAACATATAGGTAACATAAACAACCTATTCCTCGAACTATTGGAAATATTGAGTACATCTTTAGAACGATGGTTGACAATAAATTAAAGGAACCATTCATAAGTGAATAGTTTGAGAAGATAATCAGAAATAATCATTTTCACAAATAATATATTTATATATATATTATTTATGCCACATTATTGTCAGTCAGTAGCGAAGACTTTTACATTGAGACTGAATTGTTGTGAACACGGAACAAATGCTTTGACTAGCGCCGTCAGTCACGGGAAAACCCCTTAACTGTTAAAAGGACAAGATAATACATCGGACATTTAAACAGATTTTTTATTATGAACATAGTACTGACCTGAAGGAAAATACTAAATCTGAATCTAAAATCTCTTTCTCACAACTCCCTTCTACATAGTAAGCTTCATTGAACAATATCAAGTTTAGAGTGGCTGCTAAGGGTGTTGTGTAGTGATACACCGAACCGCTGGGGGAAGCGATCATAGCACAGATCATGAATAAAACACAGCTATTGACCAATCAGAATCAATTTTGCTGTAAAATGGCACTTTAATATTTGTTATAAAATGCAAAGTCATTCATGGAATGTCATTTTAGTGTGACATAAATGTTTTGGGCCACTGTATATATAAAATACTATATAAAGCTATATGGATACAGTAGAAAATAAAAAATGCAGCATTTCTAATATTTGAACTCTACATGAATTCTGTTCACTTGCATTGACCTGAAAAGCTACATTTACGTGTTATAATCTGGATCCACACATTAGAGACCCTATGACATGAAGCATGTGTTCTCCAGGGTCGCCATGCCACACAGGATGAGGTGACGGCATGCGCTTATCAGGCGGTAAATTTGGATAACAAATACAATGGAGCCCCAACACAGGTCAGAGTGGTCATGGGAAAAGAGCCCAGACACTTCCTGGCCATCTTTAAGGGCAGACTCGTCATCTTTGAGGTGATTATCCCTTCATCCCTATGGAACATATAGCTCTAAATTGTAAATTGTTTCATGATCTGAATTATTTAGCACTTACTTACATATTCTGCCATAGGATTTATTCAAATGAATTTATTTTTGCTTCTTATGAGTATTCTATGAATTAACTTTTTCTTAAAGTAACGATTAATAATAGCTTTTATTAATGACATTATCAAAACATTTTTTTTTAAATGTAATCCTTTACAATCGTTAGTTATGTTTATTATAAATAATTAGAACTGTAATTTTCATTTATAATTGTATTTGAATGAGCTACATTTATTATTAAGCATTTCTTTTTGCAGTGTTCTTGTCCCACTGACATGTTAATGCTCTCTTAGGGCGGGACAGGTAGACCGGGTGTTGTGAACCCTGATCCTGGTGCCAGACTCTTTCAGGTCAGAGGGACACATGAGATGAACACCAAGGCAACAGAGGTGCCCGCCCGAGCTTCCTCTCTCAACACCAATGACGTCTTTCTGCTCAAAAGTCAGGCTGTCTTCCTGTGGTATGGAAAGGTGAGTATAAATATACAACAAATAATAATTAAATAAATAAATAATATAATAAATCTATAACTAATAACTTAAAATAAATGTGTAAATAATGTGTGAAATTATAACAACCGATAATGCTCCAGCAAAAATGTATTAGTTACATTAAATATAAAAATGCATTAATCATAATGAATATGCAAACCATAGGGTTAGGGAATAGAATATACAGTTTGTACCGTATAAAAATCATTGGAAAGTCTCCATAAAACATGAAAACCCAACTTAGTATGTGTCTATGTTTCCCACAGGGCTGCAGTGGAGATGAGAGGGAGATGGGGAAAGCCGTAGCTGATTTGCTTTCTGAGCAGGATAAGCAGATTGTGATGGAAGGACAGGAACCAGCTGCCTTCTGGGTGGCTTTGGGAGGGAAAGCTCCATATGCCAGTGACAAGAGGTACAACCATAAAAACAGACAAACTTGAGCTCATACTTCAACTCCAGAGGACAGTCGATCATTTCCACTGACTTTCTCTGTATCTCCACCAGACTGGAGAAAGAAGTGGCACCTCACGATCCTCGTCTGTTTGAATGCTCCAATCAGACGGGCCGATTCCTCATGACAGAAGTGGCTGACTTTACTCAGGATGATCTGGATGAGGATGATGTCATGCTATTAGACACCTGGGAGGAGGTGGGTTGTGTGAGGTCATGCTGTCGGCTTCTTTTGCATGTGGTTGCGGTGAAGTGGTGGTGCCGTTCTGGGTTATGCAAAAGAAACCGTGAAAAATAACATCAAATCAAAAATTCTGCTGGTTATTTTGAGTATTAAGTTACTCTAACCAAGGGGTTTTCAAACTGAGGAGCAGGGAAGAAAAATGAGAAAGAAAAGGAAAGTGAGGGACAAAAAAAATTAAAAATAAACTGACAGCTATATTGACATCTAATAATATTGACAGCTATAGTTTTATGTTAATAAAAACTAGGTTAATTTATAGGTAAATGTTTGTTTTTTTTGCGAATTAAAATATACAGTTCGCTTTATATAGGGGTCATCAAAAAGTTAAAAAACGAATATATCATTCTCCTAAACATTTACATTTACATTTGGCAGACGCCTTTATCCAAAGCGACTTACATTGCATTATATAGCCTACATTTGTATCTGAGTATCAAATACCCCTCTTCTTCCTTTTCCCTCAGATTTTCCTTTGGATTGGCAACTCAGCCAACCAATACGAAACTCAGGAGTCCTACAGCAGTGCAGTGGACTATCTTAAAACCCACCCAGCAGGACGGGACCCTGGGACACCGATCACCACTGTTAAACAAGGCTATGAGCCGCCCACCTTCACCGGCTGGTTTAATGCTTGGGATACTCATAAGTGGAGCGTGAGTCGAACACGCTGAATTTGTCCAGCAGGGGGCCGTAATGCACAGCATAAATTCACTAACAAACTAACAGAAGTTCTCAATTCACATAATTGTTTGTTGATTCCGGTTGATTTTCACCTAATTATCATCATCGACCCCTTTTACTTTCTTAACACATGTTCCTGGTCTTATTGTGCGTGATTTTTTTATGTTGTTATCCCAAAATAGGCCTGTTACTATCACATATTTTGTGCTGACGATTCATTTTCATGCAAATAATTTCCATTAACGATTTACATAGTTTTTTTTATTGGATTCACAATAATAAAATTATAATAAATAGGCCTGTATGATTTACTTTATTACTTTGAAAATTATAATATTTATATTATTAATTATTTATAA
>RJVU01057542.1:1072043-1107200 GCA_003731715.1 Anabarilius grahami
ATTTGAAATATTAAAAAAAGAATTTTATATAAATATATATATATATATATTAAAATGTAATAAAATATAAAATGTAATAAAAAATACTGATAATACTAATAAATAAGAAACATTTTATTTTTATACTACAACTCAAAGATTTGGTGTCACTTTTCCGGTGAAAACAATATATTTTTTATTCAGAAAGGAGGCATTAAATTGACCAATAGTGACAATTAATACATTTATAATTTTACAAAATAAATGTATTTCAAATAAATGCTGTTCTTTTGAAATGCTGTTCTCTATTTTATCATGTTACACTTTATTACCATGTGACACTGAAGACTGGAGTAATGGCTGCTGAATATTCAGCTTTGCATCACAGGAATAACTACATTTTAAGATTATTAAAATACAGTTATTTTGAATTGTAATAATTTTTCACAATATTACTAATTTTAATGTATTTTTGAACAAATAAATACAGCCAATGGTAAGTTCTTTCAAAAACTTTCAAAAAAATCTTAAAGACTTTAAACTTTTAATTAAGTGTACATTACATATTTTTGCCTTTGTTTTGACAGAACAGTGTGAGCAGAGATAAGAAGCGATAGGAGAGGAGAGATTGGAACAGGATTGGGAAAAGACCACAAACCAGGACTTGAACTCGGGTCACCCACAAGGCTATATCTCTGACTTTTACTTAATATTTATTCAAAAATCTTTCAAAGTTCAAATAAAATTATTTCATTTACCAGTTGCTTTTTTTCAAAGTGACTTTAAAAAATGTGTAATTAATCAAATGGAGACAATAATACAATTATAAAACCCAAGGGGTGTGGGATAGGTGGGAGTTTTGTGTGAGAAATTCTAGATAACCTTCACATATAACTGAAAGATGATGCTTTACTATTGTTTTTCTTCTTAGTGTGTTTGTGCGTGGATGATGGTTCATGGCTGAGCTGCCCTCAGGCTGAAATATGAGAATCTTCCTTGATTACCATCCTGCCACAATTTCATTTAGAGAAACTGGCAGAACTTCTCAGTACGGGACAAAGCTCAGGGTTGAAACTTAATTCAAACAGGTCATTGAAAGGAAAAGTTTCAAAACAGTTCCAAATGTGCCTGAAAAACCTAGTGACATCATCATTTCGAAGCCCCTCCCACCCCACAAACAAAATAAGCAACCAGTCTGAACTTGTACTGTCTCATCATTTGCCTTTCAGACTGCAGCTCAAACGCTCTGTGCGTGTTTTGGTGAATCATCAGGAAGTGATAAATGGCTGCGATCAATCTGTATTCATGTAATCATAGCCCTACTGATAATCACTTCCTCTGTGTCGAGCTATTTGAATTCATGGATACAGAAGTAAACAGGAAGTTTGCAGGGATGACATTTGAGGTCATTTGAGGAAAGTGGGGAGTGGTGAAGAGAGCTTTTAAGAGGTTTAGCTTTAGAAAGCTGTCTCTGTTATCCACCAGGTGGCAATATGTAGTATTATCTATAATATGCAGTGTTGTACACATCATTTCTTTATTATAGCGCTATAGAGTACAGCAGTCAGGTTCCAGAAGTAAAAACTCCATTCATTTTCTCCATAGTGAAATTGTTTTTTAATGCATTTTAATGTTGTGAGCTCCGAGATTGTTAATCAATGATAAATGCTTTTGTTGGAGCCATCTGTTTGCTGTAACTTATTTTTTAAAATAATTGTTTAACAGTGGAATGGTGAAAAACTACATTACCCATGATGCTTTACAGAAAATTCCACCAATCAGAGAGTCGCAGCAAGCTCTGCAGGGAAAGCCTACTCCTATGAAGCGCCACAAATGATATTATAGAGTCTGTCTCCCTACACTTTCAAAATACTTAAATATTTGTATCTATGCCCGTGCTGGCAAAATGAGTCGCAATGAGCAAATAAAAAAAAAAACGAGTTATTGTTATTTTCTCATATATATTAAAAAACCTTCAAAACGATGTATGATTTGTTGGAATCAGACAAAAAAATGACTGAGCTACACCTGTTTGAAGTCCATAGAGTCAGCAAAGTCAATTTTGAGAAAAATCGAGTTTTCTAAGGGTTCCAAAACAAAATCACCTAGCAACCATACCTGAAAATCCCTGTTAATACCTAATTTGGCACACACCTCATCAAAACCAAATATCTATAGGAATATATATATATATTCATCTTTTTTTTCAATATTTTGAAGTACTGTAATTCTGTTTATATGTATATTGTGATCGCGCGCTGTCTGAGGCGTCTTTGTGCGAGCGTTTCGGATCTGTCTGTCAGCGCGAGTATGATCGATTTGTTTACATCAGTTTGAAACTCACATTCCCAGGTGAAAAAACAGTACATTTCTATAATGTACTTAAAGTGCTCTATTTTCGTGCACTAATTTTGTACTTAATATACTAAAAATTCCTCTTTAGTACTTCTTAAGATAATCTTAAGAACATGTAAGTGTCCTCAACTGTGCTATTTTGAGACACCATGAAATATGAACTAAAATGTGCTTTTAATATACTATCTCTGTATTTAAAAAATATATTTAGTTACCACTTGTAGTACACTAAGGGCTCAAATGTACTATAAGTGGTATCTAAATAAATTTTTTAAATACAGAGATAGTATATTAAAAGCACATTTTAGTTCATATTTCATGGTGTCTCAAAATAGCACAGTTGAGTACACTTACATGTTCTTAAGATTATCTTAAGAAGTACTAAAGAGGAATTTTTAGTATATTAAGTACAAAATTAGTGCAAAAAAATAGAGCACTTTAAGTACATTATAGAAATGTACTGTTTTTTCACCTGGGTTCAGACTCATTCCATTAAAAATTTGATATGAATATTCACAAAGTTGGAATGCTGCGCTTTACAACGATACCAAACTTGGACTAATGAGGACTTTGGTGAGGGGAAGTGCTAGTGGTAAAGCGAGCAGAGAAAAATGGCATTTTTCATGGACAAACGAAAGGTACTCCTCTCAGAAAACATACAAATAAAGATACTTTTAGATGTTTAATTGCTATTTGAAGCATTTGGATCGCTAAATGAGGGCTTAATGAACTCATTTTTGTGAAAACCTCAAATTCAACCTTTTTTAAAACCCTATAGGTAAAATGAATGGAAAAAATACTTCCAGAACCAAGACTGCTTTGAGCAGTGGACCAGGAAACATGCATGTAAAGATTTTTATTTAAAGGGGTCTAACCTCAGGTCCTGGAAAAGTGGTGGGCATGTTATGCCCCAGTGGCTGAGTGAGCAGAGCGCTGCCCAAGATGGAGGTTAAGTGATGGGCCATTATTTTCTGCTGCTCTGTGGTGCAATGGTTCTCCAAAGACAGGATCACTGGGTATTGTGAGGTCTAGCGTAGCAAAGAAACACATGTTTTCATAATCCACAAAGCTACTAATACAAGTCATCACACCATACAATTGGTGTCAGTTCACTCACTTTGAAAGCATATTCTTTGATGGCCTTGATGACGTCTTTGAAGAGCACTTTGGATGTGAGCGTGTGGCCGTGGTAAATGACCGGCTCCCCGCTTTCACCGTCCCAGCAATCAAGCTCCACACAGCGGCATCCCTTCATCAGCGCTCTAAAAGATGACAACCATTCTCATGCTTAATATGTTAATGCATTGCTGTTGAGAATTCCTGTGAAAACAGACATGTTCGTACTTGATATAGGCTTCTTTGCTGCTAGGCCCCTTCAGCTGGTCCTCCATCAGATAGGTGTTATGGGAAGAGGAAATAAAGTAATGATTGAGTGGTTGATGCATGTCTTGGTACAAGGCTTTGTGGGCGGGGTTAAAGATGGAGCCTTCTTCATGGTTCAGGTACATCAGGAAACCATCTTTGCTCATGTGCTTGTTCAGTTTGGCTGGGTAAATATGAAAACACTGTTTTATACAAAGATTTACTGTAAAAATGAACTCAAATTTTGTTATATGATACATCTGCTATTTTGATTGGGTAATTCAGGTTGTTTAATTATGAAAGATGACTATATTTCATAATAATTAAACTACCTGAATATATTTATATACTATATTTTATATTTAATACATATTCTCTCTTATTAGATTTCAATTATCTTGTGTATATATATATATATATTGACAACAGTAAAACTGTGAAATATTCTAACAATTCAAAATAACTGTTTTTCCATTTTATTATATTTTAAAATGTAAATTATTGTCAAAGCTAAATTCTCAGCATCATTACTCCAGTCTTCAGTGTCACATGATCCTTCAGAAATCATTTTGATATGCTGATTTGCTGCTCAAGTAACATTTCTTACTATTATCAATGTTGAAGACTGTTGTGCAACTTAATATTGTAGTAGAAACCATGAGTCATTTTTTCTGGATTTTTTGATGAATAGAATGTTCAAACGAACAGTATTTATTTGAAATAGATAAGTTATCTGATGTATTCTTCTGGTAATTTAAGTGCCATTACCTATTTCATCCACCTCAAATTTATCGATAAGCTTATGTGCATAATCCAAAGACACCGGCTCCCTCTGCTCATTTTGGAGGTAGTTCAACAGGTCACTGGAGTTCATCTGTCCATTAGTATGAGCGTACTTTCCATAGATTACATCAATTTCCTGACGGTAAGTCAGCAAATTGTAGAAGTGTTTAATTTCTGATCCCTCCAGAGTTCCTGAATTTGATGCGTCACATTTCTGCAATATATTAAATAATAATAGTAATAAAAAAACAGTTCTTGAGGACCTGCAACAGGAGACACCTACTTTTTTGAAAATCAGCATTTTAGACTTCTATGAATTGCTGCCAATGAGTTTAAAAGCCATTTTGTTTCTAGCTGTACAAGTTGAAATGGAATTGATAGTCAAGCTTAATGATTTGTCTCTCACCTTGAAAAGCGTCTCAGCGTAACTGTCGTCCACCTCAATATTGATCTGACGTAAGAAATGCTTCAACTCCTTCAAGGACATTTTGTTATCTGCGTTCTTGTCTGCCTTGCGCATGCAGTTATAGATCCAGCTTTTTTTCTGATGTAAGGACTGAATATTAAACACTAGAAATATATATATTTTAATTTTTTTTGAGCCAGAACTTTCAGAATTAAAAAGTTTTACATAAATCTTTGTTGCACTTTTTACACATAGTACTTTTAAATTGATGTTTTCCTTCAATTACCCCCATACTGACAAATGAGTTCAGAGACCAGGCTTTGGAGAATAGATGTTCAAGGATACTGTTCGCTGTTCTGTTGGCGGTTGAGGTTGTACACGCTGCTGATGACTTTCTCCAGACCGCTGACCCATTGCTTGGCCTCCTCTTTGGATGAGGCGATCAAGTCCAGGTTGTTCCGTCGACCCTTGAAGATGATGGAGAAGCAGCGGTCCTCAACTGAGGAGTCCGTGTACTTCTGCAGCCCTTCAGTCTGACGACCATGCCGCACATGTTCAATGTCCTCGAGGCTGACTGTAAAAGAGGAAAGAGATTTTTAATTATTACTCATTTCTGAGTCTGAACTGACTGCTTTTCTAAATAACATTTCAAACCTTTTGTGAATAAAACTGCTATTCACGAGAAATCTTTGATCTGTTGGCAGATTGATGAGAGACGTCTGAACAGTGATTTACAACAAAACTACAGCCTGAAGCCAAAGAGACACATTATTTCTGGGCTTCTGCGACTCATGTGATTGGCAGGTCTGTACATGAGTATATCTGAAACCTAAAACCTCCAAACAACTAAAAGATACAGAACAGTGGGCACGATTTTTTCTCTTAACAGTTATACACTATTCAGAAATGAATTTGAAATGAGCAAACAGGATGCAGAATTCCAAAATTCCAATTTTAGTTCCAATTTATTGAAAAAAAAAATAATAGTAATTTATATAACTGCTTTAAGTGTAATTTTTAATCATTTAATTTTTCAGTTTAAATTACCCATACAGACAACTCTTAAACTCAAATTTTTTCCCCAGCCCTGCCTCATCATTATAGTCACCACTAACTTGAGTGCTACACTAAAAAATCTTGATTTCTCAATCAATGAATCTTGGCAAAGCACTGCTATATGAAATCAACTCATTGCGGGCATCACGTCAGACACTGATAAGAAGGTGATAAGCGCAGTGGTGTCATCCTCATTGAGGTTTACTGAATGTGCTTGGCAAACACAGCTGTTCACTACAATCAGTCTCCTCTTGTGGCCTCTGCCCTTTAATCCCAGTGTTATACAAATACAAGGACAAGGTCTATTCCTCTCAAATATCTCAAAAGCAGGGGGAACTCAAACATGGGCTGCTATCTGTCTCTGCTGTTATCACAGTGTCCATGTGTGAACAGAAATGAGTCAAGTTTTTAATTAGAGCTTTAATTGACTTTTCTGTGCGCAAATACATTGATAAACTGCTCTACCTGGAAAAGGGACACAAGTGAGATTTATTGAAATCTCTCTAGCAATTAATTCATGATCCCAAATTAAACAGATACACATAATAAATGGCTTACTGTGACGAATCAGATCAGGGTTTGTTTGTGTGTACTCAGTCTACTGGAACAAAGCAAATACAACACAAGCCACTATCCATGAATATTGTACACTTGGTGACGCATGACAAAAACAGTAAAGGCACAGGTTTACACTGTGAGGTTTACACTGTAAAAAGTAACACGCTCTATCTACTCGCAACAGATTACAAGCAATATTATCAATTAATTTCAACATATAAGTATTAGTTTGAATTAATCAAATTAATTCCTTAAAAGTCAATCATTTAAAATGTGTAAAATTAGCAAAAACCATTACAAAAACCACAACCTGACATAAAAAGCAAAGAGTCAAGCTGGCCAACTAAACGAAACACTGATCACCATCATGGTGAACAAAAGTTTTCAATAAAATCAACATCAACATCTAAACCTCTGTTAATTCTTGTGTTTCTCTCTCCTTTAGTAATTCTGCTTGTTATCATCAGGTGTCTTCAATGTTGGCAATAAAAAATGAGTTCTTAATTCATCTTTGACGTCTGTCTGCTATTCAGATATTTTAGTTTAAATTAAACTTAAATTTTACTCATTTTAAATGGTTGACATTTAAGGAATTAATTTGATTAATTCTAACTCAATTTTAATTGTTGAATTTAATTCATAATATTTATTTAAGAGGTTTTGACCCTCTTGTTTGTACTGTTAAAGTCGTCATGAAACGGAAGTTGCGATAGTATGCTCTTCCCTGTTGTGATGTATATATGAGTGGAGCGACTTCTAGGACAAGAATAAAAATGTTGGGTGGGACTTGATTTTGTCCATCGGGAATTGATTTGATGGTTGTGGATTGCTATTGCTGTGAGGGAGGGGAAGTTATGAATTTTGTTTTATAAATGAATTTAAAAAATGTTAATGAGCAAAATATTTATAATAAATACTGCAATATTCCCTAAAAAACAAAGCAAGAATGGTCCATTTTGATTTCAAGTTGATTTTAAAATCATAATCTTGATGTTAAATTGATATGAAATTAATTGCAGTAAAAACTCATTTTAATTATTAACTAATTTACTAAAATTAATTATAATTTATTTAAAGACCCCCTGTGGTGAAAATCAAGTTTTTAATGTTGTTTATATATCTATGTGGTGTTTTTAATATGCTTTAAGACAAACCATGTGCAATGTGTCAACACCATTGCTGAATATTTTCTCTTTAAAACTGCAGTGAAAAAAAGAACTCGCGGTTTGAAATCGCTGGTGTCTGTGATGTCACAAACTACCTTGTAACCAATCACGTCAATGTGCCAGCGGGCTTCAGCATATCATTAACAGTGAACTAGCAGGGGAATCTCAAGAGAAGCCAGGTTATCCAGGTATATTTTTCTGTTGATATGAAAAATCGTGTAGATTTAGCACTATGGCAGGTGTATGATGTATATTACGATGTTATGATGAACTATATGCCTTTCTCCACTGATGTTCTGAGTTGTTCAAAGCGTTTGTTAGGATACTGATTGTTAGAAGGCAGCTGTCTGACTCTGACATGGCGAACGGGAACATGCTTTGTGTAACATTAGCAACACATTATTAGCTGTTTGATAACATAGTCAAGCAAAACGCTGATCATATTAATTACAGTTATGTGTCCGATGTTGTAAAAAGCGATACCATTGTGCAGCATTTACCTCAGTAAGTTGACCGAGTGGATCTCTGAGCTGGCGTGAGCGAGTGGAGGCGGGGCTAATTTGCATATTCATTAAAGAAATTTTTTTCACAGGAATTTTTTTTAAATATGTAATTTTGGTGATCAAAGATGAGTTTTAAGGGATAAAATTATTGACTACAGGGGGACTTTAACTAATGGGCAGTCGTGTTACCCATTCTTGTGTAGTTATTTTTTTAGAATTAGTCTATTTAATTAAAATGTTTGTTGCTAGAAAATTACAAAATCCCAAGGTTTAAAACTGTTTAGTTCATACCTACAATATGTCACTGAACCTCAAGTATGACATTTTCCAAAAGTTAAGCACTTTCTTGTACTGTCCATTTGATGAAAAAACAAAGAAAAAAAACTTTATGCAAAAGCTTCACACAGTAATTTGGACAGTATTTGTGGAAAGTTCTGAAAAAGCACAGCTGGAGATAATTTGCTGTTTTTATACGTGGTGCTCACACAAAAATACAAATATGGAGTCTGTAGGAGAACAATTTGGATAACACCCAATCTCAAGTGAACTGCTGAAAGAAAGCAGTGTCAAAGGCAAGTTGAGCATCCTTCATATTCCACTCAAACAAGCTGACAGAAAGGAAACATTGTGCTTGGCCAAATTCTGACCTCTGTTTGTCTGTTTTCATCAGATTATTATTGTTACATTTAATTTATTATATGCATTTGGTGAATAATTGCACCAACACTTGTTTTAAGGTAAGTGGATAATTTTCTTCATGTTACAGTCTTTTCTCTTATCAAAATTTAATGTAGTGATGATGTAGAATTACAAACTTCGCCTTTAAAAACGATTGTTCATTTCTTCTGCATTCATGTCTCATCATTGGTTTATAGTCCAGACTATAGTAATGGCAGCTGAAAATTCAGTTTTGCCATCACAGGAATAAATTACATTTTAAAATTTACAAAAAACAGTTATTTAAAATGGTTCTAATATTTCAATATTCATGTTTTACTGTATTTTTGATCAAATAAACGCAGCCTTGGTGAGCATAAGAGACTTCTTTCAAAAACATTTTAAAAAGCTGTATAGTATATCGGAGCACTTTCTAGTCTGATTTTGCCTCATGTGACCTCTGTTGTATGTTACAGTGGTGGGATGTTGGCCATCTCATTGTGTTCTGCTGGAGGCGGGAATAATAAACACATGACAAACACCCTAAAGAGGTGCAAAATCTGCTCATTGTTGTACAGATAATAGCAGCAAACTACGAAACAAGGCATCACACAGGACTGCAGCTACTATTTATCATGGAGTACAAGACTGAGGTTGGTTAAAACTGTCTCTGTCCAACAGGGTTAAAGAGAAGAACATGGTATTTGATAAAAAACAATCTGCTACGTTTCCTCAGTTTCGTTCCCACCCCTGCAAGTCCATTTAACTTGAGATAAACTTGGCACCATCACTAAAAGATAATAAAAACCTTACTTCCCGTGCTTAAAAACATGATCCTCTCAACGTCTCGTATTTAAACCATTAACTACAAGTATATAATATTTTACAGAGTAAACTATTAGTTTCAACTGCAAGTCTCTGAAGGATCCTCTATGTTTCGATACTTATATTAAGCCAATTGGAATCTTTCTTGTTTTAAAGTGTTTATTAGATTTCCCAAGAATTCTGTCATCATTTATGTCATTGTTTTGAGAACATAAGAAGAGGCTGAACACCCCCGCTGCATGTGTAGTCCATTTAATCATCATTCCTGGCCAATGGGAGTAAACGCCTGTCAAAACACCCAACTAATGGGTGAAAATATCATGTGAGCAGGACCAGGGATTCCCCTGCTGATATCTGGTGTTTTCACTACAATCCTTTGATTTAGTTTGGTCCTGGTTTCCTCAATCACACACACACACACACACACACAGGCCAAAGAGGAGGCAGCCATGGTCTGGCAGACAGCAGATAAAGAGGCCTGATCTGAGGCCTTTGGCCAGGAGGAACCAGGCCGGAAGCTTTGAGGAGCAAAGGGCTGTGGACAACATGTGGGAAAAAGATTTAAGATCACAACAATATTTCGTTCCCCTCCTCTCTGGTCATTTTGTCCAAGATGTTTCCATTCAGCCCAACTCAAAGCTTTTTCTGCCCTTACAGATGTTCTAAATGTTTGTAGGGGAAGGTGAAGGACAGGTCTAACTATCTGTTTACAGCCCTGGGCACTATAAAAATGAGTTTACAGGAGAGCTATTTGATGTGAGGCTTGCTGATGTCAGCATGAGGTCATTTATTGTCAGGAAATTAAATTAACTTAAAGGTTATCTGATTACAGCGTGTCAAGCAACCGTTTTTTTTTATTATATATAATGTATTTGGATTGATATATACTCTACTGGTCAAAAATGTTGAATAATTCAGATTTTTTTAAAAATCTTTCTGAAAGAAGTATCTTATGCTCACCAAGGCTGAATTATTTGATCAAAAATACAGTAAAAACAATTTACAATTTTTTTGTGACAATTTAAATTGACTGTTTTGTATTTGAATATATTTTAAAATGTAATTTATTTGTGTGATGCAAAGTTGAATTTTCAGCATCATTACTCCAGTCTTCAGTGTCACATTATCCTTCAGAAGTCATTCTAATACGCTGATTTGGTGCTCAAGAAACATTATTATTATCAATGTTGAAAACAGCTGTGCTGCTTAATATTTTTGTGGAAACCATGATTTTTTCTTTCAACCAGGGTCTAAATGAAGTTGCGGGTAAAGATTTCCTCCTCAGAAAGTACCTGCTCACGAGGTAGTACTTTTTCAAAGTTCAGGAACTTTCAGGGTGGGACTCGGGTGCTGAACATGCTGATTGGTTGAGTTCACGCAGCATTTTATTTCAACCACCATTTTTAAAAGTCTGTTAAGGTGCGTGCAGTAAGAGATGTTTGCTATTCAACAATTGAGCTTAAAAAATACCACCAATGGACCGACGGCGAGGTTCAGGCTTTATTAAGCTGAGGACAAAATCCAGCGGGAGCTGGAAAGTCGCGCGCAGTCCTACATTACTGGACTAATTTGACGAATCTTCACGGTACTTTAGACCGCGATGGAAACGCAGACAGCAACAGGTTTGTGTCTAGAAGGGATACAGCAACGTCTGGAAGTGAGGCAAAATTTCACAATAAAATAACAGTAAATTAATTTGCTACTAATCAGATTGTGTTTTAACGACTACACCTACCCCAACCCTAAACCTACCCTTACAATAATGCAAATACAGTAATTAAATTACCCAATATTAATTTTGCGCACACCCAGTGTCCGTAGCTGTATCCCTTCTAGTCTGGGGGAAAAAAGTTCCAGGTAATTTCAGTGGAAACACAGATTAAAATATTCTTTACTTCACATTATTTAGTAATTCATGAGCAAGGTTTGACAAAAATTCACACCTTTTAATCTTGTTATTAGGAATAATATATCTATCCAGGCTTTCTCATTATTAACTGGGTGGGACAATCATTGTTTTGTAAACATGAACATTCATGAGTTGTATTTTTTATTTATTTTTTTTCAAAAAAGAGTTGTTTTTGTAGCTTGGCTATGTTTTTCATAGTATACCAAGCTCTATTATGTAAAAAAATAAAATAAAATCTGATTCTTCATGATATGAAGAAAACCGGTTTTCCACATCTCTCTCAAACAGACACTGAATTGAATAAAGGAACAGCAGTTATACTTACAGCTTGTGTCGCTCTTGAATTTCTTGCTGGTGTTTTGCCACACAGTCTTACAATCTTCGTTCAGCCGAAAGTAGCGGGTCTTCCTCCATGAGCGGGACTTCACCTTTAGTAGGTCTCCACCTCTCAGCAAAAACTGCAGGTCCGGGTCTCCCTCCAGACCTAAAGGTCAAGCAAGTTTCAAGTTCACGCATCAGTGCAAATGGATTTCACAAAGGTCATAAAGTGTTCAAAGTCCACTGTCAAAGTATATCAACTTATGTGTCCTTGGAAGTTCAAATATAGAAACCATGTCACAAGTATCTAAGCTCAATGGTGAGGCAGGTCAAAGCTATTTAAAAAGATTAGCCTATATTAATGGTTGCAATAATGCTAATGCCTGGACACACCTCTCTCCAGACAAAAGAAAAATGATCTTGCACAATTTACAAGGTTTTGCTGAAAGTCAAAACCTGCTGGGTGAGCTATATAAGTATGGTAAAGGTTATCAAGACTATTATCTTTGACACTCTTTCAAAATAGGATTATATATTTGCATATACCTACACACTGTAAAGTCTAAATCAGTTTATACATCATTGAAAGTAATGTATGTTATTGTTTACCCATTCCAGTAACTGTAGGTTTGATAGTAAATTCCTTTAAGATAAATAGCATTGATGCCTTTCAGTAACTATCTAGCTTTTCGGTTTGAACAATATAAACAATATAGTTTCAGCATAAGGTATATCATTGTGCTTTTTTATATTCAGTATATTCTCTTTATTAAAGTAACCTAAATAATACTCATAGTCTGAAAGATAAAACTGACATGACCACATGCATGCATCCACCCACCCACACAGCACTTTTTCCATACTGCAATGATATTGTGGTTATCTTTGTATTGTCTGACGAAGAGCCTGCATGCTCGAAACGTAACCCGGTGTGAGTCTTATATTAAATATGTTTTGCCTATATTTTGGAGCTTTGGTGTGCCAACTCTTTTCCTGTTTTTCTATCTTTGTCTTGTTAAAACCACAAACCCGCAGTGCTGATATAGAGTAACAACTGACAATAAAATCATTTGCATCCCTCAGAAAGATTCCAACTCTGTGAACATATACAGATATATACATACATACAGTAGTGGCCAGAAGTGATGTATGGAAATTTTGTAGTAAATTAAAAAAGTAATGTTACACTTTACTAGTTACTTGAAAAAAGTAATCTGATTACGTTACTCAAGTTACTTGTAATACGTTACCCTAACACTGCATCTTAATATATACCCAGTTCACTTAATATACTGAGTTCACTTTCCAAACAGCTATGTATGACCCACACAGTTTTCAGGATTGATTTTTTAAACAATTATGCAAAGATTATTGCATCTATAAAGCTAGATAATGATAACCACAATAGCACTGCAGTGTGGAAAAAATGTGTATGTGTGGGGGTGGTGTGTTAAGTCAATTCATGTCAATGTTGCAATAAAGATTGTCTTTCCATAAAATGTTTTCACTTCCTTTTTACAGGAGTGGTTGAATTTGGAACAATAAAATATTGCAGATAATGCCAGCAACATCTTAATGAGACACAAAGCTGCTGTCCTGCAGATATCATCGCGCTAATTGGCCCCACAGTTGAATTATGAATGTTTCCAGCAAGGGTGTGGGCACAACCACAACATTGCTGACATTTTTTCACGAGTTCTTGCCACAAAGGCTGTTTATGAGGCTCTGGCTGCACTCAAGTAGAAGGCGGAGAAATGATGAAAAATCTGAGCTGATTTCAGCATACTTTGAAATGAGGCTGAAAGCGTTTTCTGTGCTGGGACGCTTGCCTGTGTTTACTCAGAAAACTCTGTGTGTATGGTTTTATTTTGATGACTGATACTAGTGTTATTGCAGTCTTGAAAAAAGTGAGCTATTTAACTTTTAGGAAAATGTATCAGGCTTTTCATCTCTACATTCAAATCACATTTAAGAAGTATTTAGCATGCAAATATAGACATCGCTAAGTTCAAAAACTGTTCTGACTTCTCATTACCGTGATCTTCAAAAACATATAAGAAACAGGGCCAGGGATGATTTTGCAAAGTCACTGAGCCACTGCTGGAATTAAAGCCAGAAAGATCTGTAATACCTGGAGAAAGCTATACGTTAGCATTCCCATTCATTTCAATGGCAGTTTAAACAGGGAAAGATGTACAAGGGGCAGTCGTGGCCTAATGGATAGAGAGTCGGACTTGTAACCCAAAGGTCATGGGTTCGAGTCTCAGGTCCGGCAGGGATTGTCGGTGAGGGGAGTGAATGTCCAGCGCTCTCCCCACCCTCAATACCACGACTGAGGTGAGACCCTTGAGCAAGGCACCGTACCCCCAACTGCTCCCCGGGCGCCGCAGCAATGGCTGCCCACTGCTCCGGGTGTGTGTGTTCACGGTGTGTGTGTTCACTGCTGAGTGTGTGCGTGCACTTGGATGGGTTAAATGCAGAGCACAAATTCCGAGTATGGGTCACCATACTTGGCCACATGTCACTTCACTTCACAAGTTTTAAGGGACCTCAAAACAAAAATATAGTCATGTGAAAAAGAAAGGACACCCAATTGAATTCTATGGTTTTATGTATCAGGACATAATAAAAAATCATCTGGTCCTTGGCAGGTCTTAAAATTAGGTAAGTCCAACCTCAGATGAACAACAACACATGACATACTGTATCACACCGTGTCGTTACTTATTTAACAAAAACTAGGCCAAAACGGAAAAGCCATGGGTGATAAACTTACTGCTTCCATAGGAATTAAGAGGGAAAGTAGCAGTCAGGCGCTGCTAATCAAATGCCTTTGATTAATCAATTATCAGCAAATGTGAGCACCTCTATAAAAGCAGAAGTTCTTGCAGTTTGCTGGTCTGGAGTCTTCAGGTGTGTGTTAACACAATGCCAAGGAGGAAAGACATCAGCAATAATCTTAGAAAAGCAATTTTTGCTGCCATCAATCTGAGAAAGCTTATACGGCCATTTCCAAACAATTTGAAGTCCATCATTCTACAGTAAGGAAGATTATTCACAAATGGAAAACATTCATTAAGGTTGCCAATCTTCCCAGGAGAAGACGTCCCAGCAAATTCACCCCAAGGTCAGACCGTGCAATGCTCAGAAAAACTGCAAAAAACCCAATAACTACACCTAACACTCTACAGGCCTCTGTTAACATGTTAAATGTTAAAGTTCATGGCAGTACAATTAGAAAAAGACTGGACAAGTGTGGCATGTTTGGAAGGGTTGCCAGGAGAAAGCTTCTGCTCTCTAAAATGAACATGGCAGCACAACTTAGGTAGGCAAAGTTGCATCTGAACAAACCACAAGACTTCTGGAACAATGTCCTTTGGACAGACAAGACCAAAGTGGAGATGTTTGGCCATAATGCCAAATGGATTTCACAAACACCTCATACGGTCAAGCACGCTGATGGAGGGGTGATGATATTTGGTTCGTTTTGCAGCTACAGGGCCTGGGCACCTTGCAGTCATTGAGTCGACCATGAACTCCTCTGTATACCAAAGTGTTCTAGAGTCAAATGCGAGGTGATCTGTCTGACAGCTAAAGCTTGACCGATATTGGGTCATACAACAGGACAATGATCCCAAGAACACCAGCAAATCTACAATAGAATGGCTGAAAAAGTAAAGAAACAAGATGTTGCAATGGCCCTGCCAAAGTCATGACCTTAACCCGATTTAACTGCTGTGGCAGGACCTTAAGAGAGCTGTGAATAAACAAATGCCCACAAACCTCAATGAACTGAAGCAACATTGTAAGGAAGAGCAAGCCAAAATTGCTCCAGAACGATGCGAGAGACTGATAACTGTCAAAAGAAAATGATTCCTTCAACTTTTTGCTGTTAAAAGTGGCTCTACAAGCAACTGAATCATAGGGTGTACTTAGTTTGACTCCCATGGTTTTTCCATTTCGGCTTTATTTTTGTTAAATAAATAATGACACTATGTAATATATCATGTTGTATTTACCTCATTTTAAGACCTGCTATAATGACCAGATGAGTTTTATTATGTTCTGATACATAAAACCATAACATTCTAAAGGATGTCCTTTCTTTTTCACATAACTGTATATAACAATGATATATTTTAGCAATATCAAAAATGTTTAGTCATAATACACAGTTCATTTTGAATGGCCATCAATGAAGAAAGATGCAGCCCCAGATGGTGTAGTTACGGCATCTTTGACCCTTCGTTAAACACATAAACAGATTTTCATCCAGGTGTATCAATTCAATATGGCTGCAAATTATATGTGAACCTCATGTATTTCTAAGAATTTCTGCAGAAGTGCAGTATTTCTAAACCATTACAGTGAGAAGTTTGTGAGTCATATCAGACAGCTGACTAATGAAGTTACGCAACTCAGCATGTGCATAACTTGAATCGAAACATGAATGATTTACTTAAAGCAAAATATCCCAGCTCTTTCCTGTACATTAAAGTGGATGGTGACCACAGGTGTCAAGCAAGATTTTTAAGGCAAAAATGATCAATAAATAACTTCTTAATTATTTACTTAGACTTGGAATATAGTAAACAAGTTACATAAACCATTTTTATGATGCGTTTTGGAGGATGACAGCTCCACTTTGTGCCCCAAAATCCTATCTTGTGTAAACAATAATATTTAGCCATTTTATGCCCACTCCTCTTCCAATATCTAGACTTCTCTGGATAAAAGTACTGCACATGCACTACACATATTTTTAATATTACTGTCAATAATCAAATGTTTATATGGCATATATTAACATGTTAATACATAATTTAATGAGTTTTATTGTAATTAATTAAATTTAATAATTTACACTTTATTTTGATGGTCCCCTTTATATATTCTGTTGACTATAAATTATGTTTCCCCTACAACTAACTCTCATTAGAGTATTGGTTGAGTATTAGTAGGCTTTTAGCGGTAGGATTAGGGTTAGTAAAATAAGTTGACACGTACTTGCAAAGTTACTTGTAGTCAGTAGAATGTCTGTCGGGGGTGCATCAAAATTAAAGTGTTAGCAGATATTAAGCAGATAGTCTACTAATACACTAATGAGAGTTAGTTAACATGTAGGTGCAAAGTTACTTATAGTAAGCAGAATGTCTAAAGGGACCATCAAAATTAAGTGTTACCCAGAATTTAATTATTATGAAGTTAATACATATTTACACAAAATCAACACAAAATAACTCAAAATGTATTAAAATAGCCATAACACCTAAATTGTGTTATTAACACATCCTTTTTGAGAGAGCAGAATGCCTAAAATCTCAATCACGTTTTCTTTTCTTTTAAGTCAACCTCAATTTAATTAAAATGTACATGAACACTCTACATTATGATTATTAAAATGTATGTAAACTTCGCAACTGAAGCATGCAAATACATTCAGTTTCAGGGCACTGCAAAGAAGTGGGCAATAAATGATGTGTTGGTGCTGTTTTCATACTCTTCAAGATTTTTTCCATTTAACTAGATGGAGATGATCGATAGAAAAGCGGATAAGGATCTTTATTTATGAACAGCCAACCATGGTTTTGCATCAAAGGAATGTAGCCAACAGTTGTACGATTAAAGTGTGATAAGTCAACTCCCAAAACGGTTCATTCTTACTTGGAAAAGTTTCGTAATCCTACACACAACAAAACATCTTCTCTGCTATATTTGGCTGGAATAATAGCAAAGCATCATAAAGCAAAACATCATCAAGCAGACTGGGATAATCTTCTTGACTCATTCCAAACATAAAAAAGTAGATCATACAGTACTCGTCTTTTATGAAATATACAGTCATGTTTGTAAGCCAGCTTCACAGAATCCATAGTAAACATTATGGTGTATATTTTAAATGCTCTTAATGTTTAAAATCCTTTTAATTCTTCATATTTAGAGTGCAGCTTCTTACTGCAAACAAAAGGTCTGATTTGCCACTACACCCATTGACTTGTGCAATGTTGCAGAGATTGGTTGACATACATTATTTATCTAATAAACAGTTCCATAAACCATACTATTTCAATTGCTGTATGAGCGGTTAATGCTATTTTATTAACCTTGCACAACCACTTACAGCTTTTTACACTGTTTAAATGAGTTCCCATTGTTATGGTTTTACAGTAAGTTGTGAAAAAACTATAACTTTGCAATTTTGTAGGAAACTTACTTTCTGGAACTACAGCCATAGAAAGTTAACAGCCCTTATGCAGTTTTAGTCCACGGAGGGATATTTAATGCACGACCGCCCGACACAAATGCGACACCCACCTATGCGTTTCCCATTCTCGTGTGCCACGTTCTTGCACTGCTCTTGATAAATTAACTCCTGCGATTTCGTCCTTTTGCGCGGCTTACGCGCACAAGACATTGTTGAAATCCTAAACGGGATCCTGTAATCGACTTACTTTGTGTAGAAAAATGTCATGACGGGAGAAAACCATGACGTTTGCAAGTCTCTTTCTATGGGCGGGTACTAAACCTGCAGAAATCATCCTATTGTTTTTGTTCACTTGCTCAATGTGTGTCTGAATTTCGCACTGACGTGTTGTGGTAGGAACTGTGGCATTTAAATATATAATACCCAAATAACAAGAGAAACATATGCCATCTGTTTATGTATACGTCAATTGGGGCTACTTTAAAAAAAAACTAAACTTTATCCTAATACAGGTTTGCGTGTAACCTTATTTTGCCTGTTGCTTTCTCTCTAGCGTTTCGTTTGTGGAAAAATGGTGGTTTCCAACCGAATCAATCTTGTTCACTTCCATGTCGTGAACTTCGTTGAAGCTTTTCCATTTTTAAAGAGCAGGATTGCTGACCATAGCGCGAACCAATAGCAATCCAGCGCGGGGTGTAAAGGAGCAGTCCATTGGCTGGAGCTACTGAACGAACCCGCCCCCTTCAATGAACGAGTCAAGACTCGAAACGGTACTGGATATCTTATATAGGCTATATATCTTCATCTGCTTGACCGACTGAGAATGAAATTAATTCATATCTTTATTAACTAATTCAGTTCATTTCTGCTTATGATTCAGTCTCGTTTACAAAGAAACAATGGATGCAGAACAATTATGAGTGAATGTGTAAAAAAGAAAATGGCTACAGACATTTAAAATTAGGCTACACAAAGTCGTTAGTGCACCTCAAAATATAAAGCTATTGCTGTTATTAAAGTCATATCTATCAGTTGGCAAAATCTAGTTGCGTGCCATTTTGATGCTTAAAAAACGATGGAATTTCTTATTGGATGTAATTTGAACGAATCTTTTGGTGAACCGGTTGGAGAGTCGCTGATGAATCACTAGTTCAAACGTAATTAGGAATAGGGCGCCTTCTTGTGGTTGAATCCTCGCGTGGCATTAGTCAACGCACTTCGCAGGCTGAATATGGGTTGTGAAAGGGAGGTTCCACGAAAAAGTTATAAGCTTCATTAACTCAAATAGTTTTATTTGTAAGTTGCATTGATATGGTTTTATTGCGAAATCACACTCGTCTTAAACTGACTCCATAGGCTACAAAGTTCAGAGATGAAGGAAGCAGAGGATAGCAAAATGTTCTATGAAACCACTAAAAATGAAGACTAATGCAGCATAAAACGTACCATGCGGGAAAAACCTTTTGCGAAAACAAAAATAAGGAAAAAATTCATTCAAAACTGCACAGAAGCAAATTAAATCACTAATGTTATGAACTGACACTTATACACTTATCCCACGCGGAATAAACATGATATCATTGCAAAACTTACCGAATCTGCCGGAATTTCCATTGACTTCCATTTTTTTATTGTTATTTATTTTGCTTTTCTATCTTTCCTTCTTTCAGTTGGAGTAGCCTGTATATCCCAGTTTGACAAGACGTTTCACGTCCCAAAGTCACCCAGAGCCTGACTGGGTTGAGTAAAGCCCGTATCCTAAAACTATCCACTGACGCCGTGTAGGGAACCCGCCTATTACAAGAGTATCGAGAATTCGACAACACCCACAACAACACCGGTCTGTCAAGTCTCTGTTCTCAGTTAACGATGCTCTGAAACATTTCATATGTTTCCACCCATTGTAAACGACTGCATTTTTATTCCGAAACAAGTCTACTTTTCGGTGATTTTCAGAAGGATATCGTCAGTATATGGTTTTGATTCATTTGTTTAGAACTCCATTCGTGTCCAGCAGTTCCACTCTTGAAAATGTTCTTCAAATAATGAAAATGACTAAGACTAGGTGTTGCATTCATAATCTGACCCTCCACCTAGATTTGTTTCATAATCACACCACTATCTTATCATTTAGGGGTATATGGAAATAAAAGTTATAGTCTTCAATAGGCTTGATTTTCATTCAGTGTTTTCAGATTGAATTCCCACTGCAAAAAAAGTTATTTTTACTGCAAGAGTTTACATGTTTATGTGGATATGTATGGGGTCTGTGTGACTTCCATGGAAAGCAATCTGTGTTTGTTTTGTTTTTGTATGCCTTTTCAGGATTTAATTGGAAATAAAGGGGTTAACTACAATTATACATCACAACACTCTTTAAAATAAAGGTTCCAAAATGGTTTTTTTTTGTGCAGCAATGCTACAGAAGAACCATTTTTGGTTCCCAAATGAACCTTTCAGTGAACAGTTCTTAAAAGAACCATTTTTTCTTAGTGTGAAGAACATTTTAAACCCTTAAGAACTTTTTTCCAGTGTACAGAACCTTTTGTGCATTGAAAAGGTATTGCAATGCCAATAAAGAACCTTTATTTTTAAGAATGTACAGTAAAACAATAATTACAAATAATTTAATTATAATAAATTATGAAATATTTATTTGTTTGGTGGTTGTTTTGGTGTTAAATGTTGCATATTGATTTATTGTGAGTGATTGTTTTGCATCATGGGACAAATCAGAACACTGCCAATCTACATGGTAAGCGAACAGGAGCAAATCAAATTTTGTCTTGCAGGGTGTGAAGCAACAAACAAAGGTTAGATAAAGAAATCTATGAACTCAAGCAAGCTTCATAGGCCACAGGTGAGTCTAGTGGCGTAGACTTGAGCACTTTCTCTTTGATTTATGATGATGGGGATTTGAAAATCATCCTGCCTGGCAGCTTTTAGCACACCCTTCAAAACTGCCAAGGCATACCTGATCTACAGGTATGCAGGTGTGCACTGTGTGCATGTTATTTTTGGATTGGTTAACATGTTTTGTCATTTATATACGGCCAGGAGCATATGTATCCCATCTCAGTGACTTTAGCTTTTAGGTTACTTAATTGTAAAAATTATATATTTAAAACTAGTGCTGTCAAATCGATTAATCGTGATTAATCGCATGTAACATATACAGTCCCCTCCAAAAGTATTGGAACAGTGAGGACTATTCCTTTATTTTTTCTGTAGACTGAAAACATTTGGGTTTGACATCAAACAATTTATATGAGACAAAAGATCAACATTTCAGCTTTTATTTCCAGGTATTTACATCTGNTAAGGATTTGAGCGAGTTTGACAAGGGCCAAATTGTGATGGCTTGACGACTGGGTCAGAGCATCTCCAACACTGCAGCTCTTGTTGGGTTTTCCCGGTCTGCAGTGGTCAGTATCTATCAAAAGTGGTCCAAGAAGAACAGTGGTGAACCGGCGACAGGGTCATGGGCGGCCAAGGCTCACTGATGCACGTGCGGAGCGAAGCCTGGCCCGTGTGGTCCGATCCAACAGACGAGCTACTGTAGCTCAAATTGCTCAAGAAGTTAATGCTGGTTCTGATAGAAAGGTGTCAGAATACACAGTGCATCGCAGTTTGTTGCGTATGGGGCTGCATAGCTGCAGACCAGTCAGGGTGTCCATGCTGACCACTGTCCACCGCTGAAAGTGCCAACAGTGAACATCAGAACTGGACCACGGAGCAATGGAAGAAGGTGGCCTGGTCTGATGAATCACGTACCTAAGCACTGTTGCAGACCATGTTCACCCTTTCATGGAAACGGTATTCCCTGGTGGCTGTGGCCACTTTCAGCAGGATAATGCGTCCTGCCACAAAAACAACGAGTTTGAGGTGTTGACTTGGAATCCAAATTCCCCAGATTTCAATCCAATCGAGCATCCGTGGGATGTGCTGAACAAACAAGTCCGATGCCTTGACAGGTCAGGGCTGTTTTGGCAGCAAAAGGGGGACCAACACATTAGGAAGGTGGTCATAATGTTATGCCTGTATGTGTATACAGAAATCATTCTAATATGCTGATTTGCTGCTGAAGAAAAATGTCTTATTATTATCAACATATATTAAATATAAATCTTTTGTAGCATTATATTCATTTCTGTTAGGCCCACTTTCGATCAATTAAATTCATCCTTGCTGAATAAAACTAATAGTTTCTTCAAAAAAAATCTTACTGACCTCAAACAGTAGTCTACATTTTGTGGTTTAAGTGTCCAAATGTTATTGAGGCTGGTCTTTTCGAGACAAATCGCATTGGATGCTGAGCTTAGGAGGCGCGCTATGTTACCATGGTGACGTCCTAAACAAACATGGCTGTCAATGTAGTAAAGGAAGCTCAATGGTGTCATAGCGTGTTTTTAATTTGTGCATTTCCGTTTTATATTAGACATATTAGCATCTATGGGACGTTTACATAAAATATCACCATAACTTCCTTCGCTATACGCACCTCACGCGCCCGAGCTTACAGAAATATTTACTTGCGTTTCAGTATTTACTCCTTTTCACGACAAAATAATGGCCGATGAAACTAAACCAAACGCACTAAAGAGCTCTGAACCCTCCATGAACCGACACAAGCCAGCATCAAAGAGAACGCAGGTAAGAGAATGACTTCTGACCACTGCAATTGATTTAACAGCTTGACCAGTAATCTGTCAAACTGGCAAAATGCGTCATAATTTACTCATGTTGTTCCGTGGATCACAATGTTATGTAGAATTTCAGCCAGGCATTAAATAATAATAATTTTCAACGATCACTAAACAAGTCTATAAGATAATTTCATATTTTTAAGAGTGATTGGTTTTGTGTGTACAGGACATTTCTCATCTCCTGGCCAGCATATTCAACGACCTTTACACCATAGAGGTGATTGGGAAGGACACTGTTTCTAATCTCAGTAAATCACGCAGAGGAGGCAACAACTACCATGAGAAATATGTGGAGGCGCTACAACAGGTGCCTCTCCTGTCACATCACTGAGGAAAATCTCTCTAATAAAATGTGGCCTATACAGTCTAAAAGTTTAGGGTCTGTAAGATTGTTTAATGTTTTTGAAAGAAGTCTGTAATCTTCAACTAGGCTTATTTATTTGATAAAAAATATAGTAAAAACTACAGTGGCCAAAAGAGTTCAACATGCTGCAACTGAAGAAAACATACAAATAGAAAAAACATCAGCAAATTAAGGAAACATCTTCATCGGGTGACAACAAATGTGCTGTAAATACTCACAACGCAACCAAATACAGAAACACGCTGCAAGTACTCACACTCACAACGGATGTTAAAGGGTTAGTTCACCCAAAAATGAAAATTCTGTCATTAATTACTCACCCTCATGCCGTTCCACACCCGTAAAACCTTCGTTAATCTTCGGAACACAAATGAAGATATTTTTGATGAAATCCGATGGCTCAGTGAGGCCTCTATTGAGAGCAAAGCCATTCAAACTCTCAAGGTCCATAAAGGTACTAAAAACACATCTAAATCAGTTCATGTGAGTACAGTGGTTCAATATTAATATTATAAAGCGACGAGAATATTTTTGGTGCGCCAAAAAAAACAAAATAACGACTTATATAGTGATGGCTGATTTCAAAACACTGCTTCAGGAAGCTTCGGAGCATAATGAATCAGCGTGTCGAATCAGCGGTTTCAGCATGTTTTTAGTACCTTTATGGATCTTGAGAGAGGAAATGTCATTGCTGGCTATGGAGGCCTCACTGAGCCATCGGATTTCAACTAAAATATCTTAATTTGTGTTTCGAAGATTAACGAAGGTCTTACGGGTGTGGAACGGCATGAGGGTGAGTAATAAAAGACAGAATTTTCATTTTTGGGTGAACTAACCCTTTAAAATAAACAAAAAACCTCACATTTCAGGTCATCAACAACACTACTGATGAGTAAACATTGAACAATAAGTGGTCCCAGCCATGTTCGTCACTTGTTGGGATCCCATTGAAACATTTCTGTGATATTTACAGCACGCTTCTGTATTTGGTTGCGTTGTGAGCATTTGCAGCATGTGTTGTCAAACTGATGAAGATGTTTTCTTAATTTGCTGGTGTTTTTTCTATTTGCATGTGTTTTCTTCAGTTGCATTGCATTGAGCTCTTCTGGCCGGCCACCATAAAAAAACGAATATTGTGAAATACTATTACAATTTAAAATAACAGTTTCCTATTTTAATATGTTTTTTAAAATGTAATTACATTTTCAACATCCATTACTTCAGTCTTCAGTGATCCCAGTCACATGATCCTTCAGAAATCATTGTAATATGCTGATTTGGTGCTCAATAAAAATGTCTTATTATTATCAATACTGAAAACAGTTGTGCTGCTCAATACAAAGTTCTGTCATGAAACTCTTGATGGCGAAGGCTGATTGGTCTTTAACTCAATCTGCTTGCAATCACATAATTCTCTATAAGGCACAGCTGATTGGTTCCTGCTGTATCAGTAGCCAATGAGCTCGCTGCTCAACCTTCTAATACTCAGTTGCAGAGCGCTTTCAGAAACCCTACACCTTCCCCAGCTCCACCTGTATAGATCTGCTATGGGTAATTCATGTATGCTATGTTGTACAGCAGCAGCATGTCTTACTTGCTCACAGCAGCGTGTCGTGTATGTATTGGCAGTAGCAAGTTCCATACATGAGTCCTGTAACGAGAGTTGTCATGACAGAAATATGTTTGTGAAAACCATGATGCATTTTTCAGGATTTTTTGATTAATAGAAAGTTCAAAAGATCAGCATTTATTTGAAATAGAAATTTTCGTAACATATTAAATGTTTTTACTGATCAATTTAATGCATTCTTGTGGGAAAAAATATATACTGACCCCAAAATGTTGACTACTTCATTCTTATTCAATTCTTGTTTTATCCGATTTGTATAATCTAAATACTTTTATCATTATGATTTTGTCAGGTGCATTCTGAATACAACAGACGGATTCAGAACGCAGATATGCTGGAGTCACACATCATACAGGGCCGTCTGCAAGCTGCTGCAAAAGAGGAGCATGATCACAACAAAATCATGGAAGAAGTGGGTGAGGCCTACCATCAGCTGGGCCTCCCCCCAGGTATGTTTCTCTATTCTGTTTATTTAAACAACCCATTATTTGTACTATCCACAGTCTGTCAGTCAGTTAGTTAAGGCTGGAATACACTACACGACTTTTAAAATATGAACAGATTTTAAAACACTAGGCATAATACACTTGCCGACTTTGTAAATGGTTACAGAGAAAAATTGGGCATCATACACTAATAGTTCTGAACACAACATACTCACACTCTTTCAATCTGTCGACTGGCGCAGACTTTTGGCAACTATTGTTGACTTAATCAGATTGGGGCAAAAATTGTGTAGTGTATTCCAGCCTTTAGTAGCATAAGTAGTCTTATGACACGAAAACCCATGTAAACAGAGCAATCCTCTATGTCTCCAAAGTTAAATCAGCCTTCAAGTGGTGTGTGGACAGTGAGCTTCTCAGAAGCAACAACTTGATTTGTCCACTGGATTATACAACAGTCCACACCCCAATTGTTAAAATCCCAAAAGGTAATATTTCACCGACCTATAAAGTGAAAACATACTCAAACAGTCAGATCACGTATCATAATACTGTCATTTTCTCATTTGTTACAGGCAAGTTCACTCCAGGCTTTGCCCAGCCAACTATCTCCTATAATATGCGCATCAGCACCGAACCAAAGGATGATGGTTACACTCCTCTCCCCCCACCCGCACAAACGGCCCAGAGCCTGCTGGAACTATCAGAGGAGACACTTACGCTCCCTTCCTCTCCAGAGTCCAGCTCCATCAAGGGCACTGAGGTTTTTCCATAAATATTATACTGTTTTCCTCATATCAAAAGGAGTAGAATGACCTTTATATGTTTTGCTGCGTCATCACCTTCTTTAAAAGACTAGACCCAAAATAACACGAAAAACAATGTTAATGCAAGTTCACATACTGTATACGGAGATATAACAAGCTATGCACCTAGACACTACTGTTTTGTTTATAACTATTTTGCTTGGAATTTTAACATTGCACATTATTTTAAAAAATAAATGAATTTTTGTATTTTAATATTATAAATATTATGGTAACACAAGAAAGGTTTCATTGGTTAATGTTATTTAACTACATTATTTAACATGAACTAAAATGAACAATACTTCTGCAGCATTTATTAATCTTACTTAATGTTAATCTGAACATTTACTACCACATTTTTTCCAAAGTTGTATCTGTTAACAATGCACTGTGAACTAACAGGAAGACATTTTTTAACTAGCAGTATCAAAGGTTAATAAATGCTGTAAAAATATTGTTTATTGTTGTTAGTTAATTCATTAACTAATGTTAACAATTGAGACCCTATTGTAAAGTCTTACCAATATTATAAATATTAAATATACTTTATATTAAAAATATATAATTTTTAATGATTTTATCACTGCTCAATCATATAAAATGAACTACAGGCAAGAAGGAGATTTGAAAAAAATGAAAGACACAGTGCCCATTCATACCAACTAAAATATGTTCCCTTATACATTAAAATAATTTTTTTAATTATCCTAAAATCCTGATGTTAATTAAAAAAAAAATATTATTAATTGTTTTTCCAATTTTTTTTTTACTCAAAAGCTACGTGTGGAGCATAAGGCCTCTTGGATGGAGAAGCCCAGTGCTCAGAGTCAGGCAGAAGACAGGGCTTCCCTGCAGCAGCACAAAGACCGACATAAGTTCCTGCGTAACCCTCGCTTCTTGCTTCCAAATGCCCAGCGTGGGGGAAAGTCTCTCATCATGCCAGGGAAGAGGCCGGAGAATGTGGGAAAGGGCAGGAAAAAGACTGGCAAAGAGAGGTATGCCTCTCCTTTTGATTTTAATGTGTGTTTTCTTTGGGAATATCATTTTAGTCACTTTTTTTACTTTAATCCCCCCACTAACAATTTCATTAATTCAATTCATGGAATTCCTTTGGTCAACAACAGCTTTGATTCAATACTATCCTATCAAATTGGTTGACTTAATGGCTTATCTTTTAATCCCTGAAAAGCTTGTTCTTTGTTATTGCATTGTTTGCATTTTGGACAGCTTTATTCAACCATTAGTGCCACAATATTTGTGCAGCTTGGGTAGTGGAAATATGATACACATGAGCACTCAAGATATAGATCACACTCTATTGTCTGGCATATATTATAAATGCTGCCTGCATGTTTTGTGATATATTTTTTGATGGCTTTTGTAGACATCTGAAAAACACAACATGATATTGCAAACCAGTAATATAAGTAATATTACCAGCCATGCATCCTAAATAGCTTTTTTATTTATCATCCTTTATTGACCTTATTGTCTCCAAGCACACATCAGCATGCCAGGTGGTGGTAATCAGAGAGAGCACTGAAGACTGGATTACAAATGAATCACTCCTCTGTCTGTTTCACTTGTCTGGCCCAACTGGAGTGTTTCTGGCCATTTAAATTAGGTTTTTCCCTTCACAGCAGCAAAAAGAATCACAAGACTATCAAAAATGCCTCAGCTGACTCTTTCAGCATTTTGAGTCAATGAGCTCTGTGCAGTTCCTGTTTTCTGCTTCTTGGCAGTCAACAATAGAACAAAAGATCCTGTTTGAATGACATATTTTATAGCTGGGCAGTTGACACAAAAGATTTTATGTTCAAATATTTATGACCGTAGTGTATATTTTAGGTTCCGTGACTGGTCACCATTTTTAAACACCCTTTTTTTTAAATTACCCTGTAGTGTAACAAAATCATTTCTAAGTGCACAAATGTATTCTGTCAGTTAATATGTCATTTATCCATTAATATGAGAATGTAATGTCAGCATAATACGTATAAAAGGATCAAAAATTGTTGCTTACTGCACATGAATTGATGGACACTTATGGGACAAAACTGTTGGATTCTGTTTTTGTTTTTTTTAGAGTATTGATTTAATAATCAAGTTTAGGATACATAGTAGGATAACTATTCTGTTTATTTCATTGTGTATTAGCTTAAAAGGATTGTTCACCCCAAAATGAAAATTATCTCATGATTTACTCACCCTCAAGCCATCATATAGGTGTATATGACTATCTTCTTTCAGTCAAACACAATCAGAGATATATTTAAAAATATCCTGGCTCTTCTGAGCTTTATGATGGTAGTGAATTGGGGCGCGATTTTGAAGCCCAAAAAAATGCATCCATCCATCATAAATATAATCCATACAGCTCCAGGGGGTTAATAAAGGCCTTCTGAAGCGAAGCTATGTGTTTTTGTAAGAAAAATATCCATATTTAAAACTTTATAAACTAAAATAACTAGCTTCCGGCAGACGTCCATACGCATCGATTTGCGGCAGTAGAACATAGTCTTTTAAACCTAAGATGGCTTGAGGGTGAGTAAATCATGAGATAATTTTCNGGGGGCGTGATTTTGAAGCCCAAAAAAATGCATCCATCCATTATAAATATAATCCATACAGCTCCAGGGGGTTAATAAATGCCTTCTGAGGCGAAGCTATGTGTTTTTGTAAGAAAAATATCCATATTTAAAACTTTATAAACTAAAATAACTAGCTTCCGGCAGACGTCCATACGCATCGATTTGCGGCAGTAGAACATAGTCTTTTAAACCTAAGATGGCTTGAGGGTGAGTAAATCATGAGATAATTTTCATTTTTGGGTGAACTATCCATTTAATGTAAGCTCAAATTGTGTTCACAAAATTCTATCTTTTAATATCAGTCCTGAGGGTCCCGCTCCCATCTTCACTGCGAATCCACCTGTGATCTTCTTCACTGACTACAGAGTAGGACAAGTCTATGAGGTATAAAAGCACCTTATATTTCATTTATTTGAATGAATAATTGTCTTGATTCCACATTATAAACATGTTTTCACTCTATACTGCATGTTTTTTACTGTTTACTACATGACTCCTACTGTAAATGCTCTTTAGATTTTCCCTACTGAATGGTTTCCAGTTCGGTATATTTTCAGTTCTTAATAGTGCCTTCTGTTTTCTGTAGACTGCGGTGGAACTCAAAAACATGACTGCGACCAGCCGTCACATTCGAATGATTCCTCCAACCTCCCCACACTTCTCTGTTGGTTTGGGTGAGTCTCAAAAAAGTACCTGCTGACCTCATGAAAGACTCATTTATGTTGGCAGAAGGTTTCCATTGAATCTGTTAGGCGTTTTGTAGCAGTGCTAGAGGAAATAGCAAGGTTATCTCTGCCTGGTATGGAATATCACAAGATTCTGACTGAGGAATTATATAAAAAAAATTACTTTGGTATTTACCCTGCAGCTTCAGGTGGCAGAATAGTAAAACAGTGACATCTACTGTTAAAAATGTGAAAAATTACTGCCATACCTAATGTGATTTCAGCTTTTTTGGCATCAAGATAAGAAACATTATAACAAAGCTTTATGTTCAACAGGCAGATTCCCTGGTGAGGGAGGGATTGTCGCTCCTGGAATGAGCTGCCAGTATATGGTGCGTTTTGCTCCAGACTCTCTGGCTGACTATGAAGACGCTCTGGTTGTGGAGACGCAGTTGCCGTATCCTCTCATTATACCGATAGAGGCCCAAAGACCCCCTCCAATACTCACTTGTGAGTCAAAATAAACCTAACTTTTTTAACATCTAGATCTTAAAGAGATAGTTCACCCAAAAATGTTTGTTTGGACCCAAATGACTTTCAAAGTATCTTCATCTGTTATTGATCAGTAAAAAAAGAATGGAATCATTGCCTCTCCACTTTGCATGTGCCAGTGCCTGCTGTCATAGACTGTGGTTACTGCCTGGTGGGAGGGGTTAAGTTTATGGAGGTGTTGTGTCGGAATGAAGGACTGAGTGCTGGAACATTCTGTGTAATGCCTAAGAAACAGTGGCCTGCCTCAAGCCTCAGGGTAAGCAAGCAAATGTCGACATGAAAACTCATTCAGTTCATAGTTTTAATTCCTTTTTTTGACAGTATTATTATTTATAGCTTCCAATAGATCTCATATTTCTTTTTATGGTATATACAGTAGAAAAAATTATTGCAAACCCAGTTTTAGCTGTACATTTTTACTTGAATACAAACAATGGCTTAAAGTCAGAATTAAATAAAAGTTCACTCTATCTGTTGCATGTTATTGATCTACATTGTTAAATTTTTTTGAGCTCATAATTTTTAATCAAAATGTCATAACTTGATCTTCCTGTAAAAAGACAGACTTATCTCTTGTGACGTATGTTGGACTTCTCTAATTATTTAGTCCATTTAATCTCTGTCCTGTTCTTACAATCAGGGCTTGACATTAAAGGATTAGTTCACTTTCAAATGAAAATTAGCATAAAGCTTTACTCACCCTCAAGCCATCCTAGGTGTATATGACTTTCTTCTTTCTGATGAACACAATCAAAGATATTTTAATAAATATCCTGACCATATAATGGCAGTGAACAGGAGTCACGAGTATGAGCTGAAGAAAGTGCTTCCATCCACATCCATCCATCATAAACGCATACTCCACTTTGCTTCAGGTTTTAATAAAGGCCTTCTGAAGCGAAGCGATGCGTTTGTGTAAAAAAATATCCATATTTAACAAGTTATGAAGTAAAATATCTAGCTTCCGCCAGACCGGCTACCTTATTCAATGTACGAAGAAAGTGTTAAACTTTTTCAGTTCAAAAAGCTTACGCTACATCCAACACCTTCCCTATTCAACTTATAGAAAAAGTGTGCCAGTTTACACTTTCTTCGCCAGTTTTACAACATTTTTCTTCGGGGTGCGAAAACGTCGACCAGATGGGTCTGCCTCCATCCAATCAACAACCGATGGATAGGACCAAGACTCTGCCCTACATTTTTTTTCTTTTCCGATAATTTGTTTCACTTGAATGTACGTCACAATATGGAATAAAGGACCTGGGACTTTAACCTTGATTGCTTTTGATTTGTCTTGGTATATTGTTAACCATCCTGAGAAGTAATTTTAATATTTTTTTCTCAGTCTGCAGTGAAGTCTACTTTCGCAGAACAGCCTCCCTTTGCCATCAGTCCTTCTATTTTTGGTCTTCTCCCTGGACAGGCCACTGTCATAGAGGTGAGATGTTACTGACTGAAGAGCACAGATTGTGATGCTGACAGCCAATCAACTCAATCAGCAGCAAAAGCCAAGAAAACCTTATACAGTACATGCTAACCAGTTTCACACGAATTACCTAAATATCCTCTAGAAGATTCCACATTATCATATGTTCGTTTAATCTTCCTTTTAAAATATATGCATTTTTCTCTATTTTGATTTGATTGACAGCCTCATACATTTGTGAGATAGTATAGCCAACCCGTACCCTCATTGTAACTTTTTAGTGACTGTAATTATGATTAAAAATAAATGCTTGTGGTTGGCTGAACAGATTTTTAGAAGGTTTTTTTTTATTTATTTTGGCTTTCTGCTGATTTTTAGAAAGAATTTCTAAACACTTTCATTTTAAAATGCAGATTTTGTAGTGCATCATGCTATCACCTAAGAAACTTGCAAAGAAAGACATTCTGAAAGGCTATGAATATGCTAATTTATGCTTATTATCATACCTTGTGAATACAGTGATTCATAAAGACTGATGTTGCTCAAAATGTTTGGATTTATCTCATTGTTTAGGTTGTGTTTTACCCCACAACTGCTGAGATCATTTCTCAGGACTTCTCCATTGTCTGTGACAACTGTCAAGTGAAGGACATCACCCTCCAAGGTAAGGAGTCAATTCAACCAAACTTAAATATGTAAATACATTAGTAACTTCTTCTCTGAGATTTGAGACCATGTCTAGATTTGACAATGGCATTTTTCATTTCAAAACTTTCAAGCCTTTTCCAAAAGTTTCTCGTTTATACTGAAATGTCAGGAAATGCTTACTGCGCATGCATTAAATGTAATAAAAGCTCATTGAGATGATACCAACATAATAAAATTCTCATGCTATTCTTCTGGCACAATCATTTTATTAGCAAAACAATTTTAAGAGTGTATGGTCTAAAAAGCAATTGCCCTCATCACTGAGTGAATTCTCTGCAGGTATCTTTGCAGGACTGTAATATGAAGATTGTACAAAGTAACATTTATTTTTACCAACACTATAAAAATGAATAGCAAGCAAAACAATGCCGGTATAACCATAGATATCTATGGGTACATTATGTGTCACATGACTAAACGTGTCATCGTTTTCAAATACCTTTGTTTTCACAGTCCACACTACAGGGCAAAAACTGCATTTTCAAATTCATCCACTTGGGAGAGCGTTTTCAAAAAGCTTTCAAAAAAACTTTGGTAACACTTTAGTATAGGGAACACATATAAACTATTAACTACGACTTTTCCCTCAATAAACTCCTAATTTACTGCTTATTAATAGTTAATAAGGTAGTTGTTAAGTTTAGGTATTGGGTAGAATTAAGATTGTAGAATATGGTCATGCAGAATAAGGCATTAATATGTGCATAATAAGTACTCATAAATAGCCAATATTCTAGTAATATGCATGCTAATAAGCAACTAGTTAAAAGGCCCTAAAATAATGTGTTACCAAAACTTATTAGTGTGGATGGAAGGCCAAAAAGTAGAGAATTTGTTTTTTTTTATGTATCTGGATTAATGTAGACGTAGACTAACACAAAACGCTCCAAAAATATATATGTATACATGTTTCAATAAAATTTCTCAGGCACAGGTCAGCTGGTCACTGTGGAGCTGGTATCAGTATCAGGTGGAGAGGATCAGCCTGAATTTGGGGAGTTGTGTGATATCACAGCTGACCATTTTGTCAGATTCAACCCAACCAATACACATTCCACCTTGAAGAAGACAGTGGTCGTAAAAAACAACGCGTGAGCTCCCTGCACACATCTGCGTAAACACAGAATAGTATATAAAGTAGATACTTAATGGTATGTTTATAAATCATTATTTTGCTTCTCTGTAGACACTTGGAGCTCCCATACCACTGGCAGATAATGAAGCCCAACCTTCAATGTTTGTTGCCTGGAGAGGCTCTAAACCCTTCCAGCATTCAGCATCATCTTGATACAGACAGTGTGTTCAGCATCAGTCCAGTTATGGGCATCCTGACCCCTGCACAGGAACATGAGTTCCTGCTTACATACTGTCCCAAGGATGTATGTATGTGCACTCACACATATAAACACACTTAGGGCTGGTTTTCACAGAATGCATTTTTGCTGTTAAAAATGCGAGACACAGGTCAGTGGAATTTTTTTTAAAAACTTCTATTAACTTGAGCACCGCGTTTTCAGCCACGAGCGCAACAGTTAAAGACGTCCATATAGTGTGTGTTTACATTGAAAAATAATGGAAAAGTAGTGCAGTGGAATGGAAAATACGCATTCTGTGTGAATGGCCCCTTATACACATGTGAACATCTGTACATTCCTCTAACCACTTATTTTCTCTCTGTCTCAGCTGAAAGAGTACCACAGTGTCTGCCGCTTGGTGATCATGGATGTTCCTAATCCACCCAGAATCAGTGATAATGGGTGAAATTAACTGATATTTGAATTTAAAAATTCATTTAACATAAATGTAAGATTTTTCAGTCAATAAGCACATGCCATGTTGAAACTTATATCTGCTGATTTGCAGGAAATGTCTCGACAAAGCTCTCCAAGTAAATGATGTGACCGTTTTAGAGGTTGAAGTGAAAGGTTCTGCTGAGCCGTATAAGATCCTTTTTGAGCCGTATGCTGTTTTAATACCAGGCGAAACATACATACACAACACAATCCACAGGACATTCAAGGTAGCGCTAAGTCTAGAGGTCAAAATGACTCCTTTTCTTAATTTTCTAATTTACTACATGCTTTTATATTTTGTGTCTGTGTGTGTTTCAGATGTGGAATCACAGCAAATCAGTCATTCACTTTGAATGGGAGCGTATTGTTGACTGTCACATCATTGAAGTGGAGCCCTCAACAGGAGAAATAGGTCAGAACATTGCAGTGTGTCAGTGAATTAATGTATGAACAAACAGATATACATTACCATTCAAAAGTTTGGGGGTCTGTAAGATTTTTTTTTGTTTTTTTGTTTAGATTTTAAAGCAAGGATTCATTAAATTGATCAAAAGTGACAATAAAGACTTCTTTCTTGTTTCTTGAACACCAAAATCAGCATATTAGAATGATTTCTGAAGGATCAACACTGAAGATGTTTGCCAAAATGGCTGCAGCCGTCACAGGAATAAATTACAGTTTAAAACGCTTATTTTAAAATGTAATAATATTTCACAATATTACTGTTTTTACTGAATTTTTGACCATATAAATGCAGCCTTGGTGAGCATAAGAGACATCTTTTAAAAAACAAAAAATCTTACAGAGCCCAAACTTACAGTACAAGTATACAAAAATAGAGTATAAATAAACAAACAAACAAATGAATGTGTTGCTTGCTTACAGAGATAAATGAGTGTCTTGACATGGAGCTGGTTCTGACCGGAAGGAATCCTGGTCATTTTACCTCCACCCTGCAGTGTCACATTCAGCACCATCCTAAAACTGTAGGACTGGCCATTGAGGTCACATTTAAGGTCAGAAGTGTTTGAATCCCTTTTCCCTCTACTGATTTATACTCAGTTCGCTGTGTGAATTTAATTCATATGCAGTATTTTTAATATGGTGCCGCAGGGTCCGCATTGCTCAGTGAATGTGCCCAGTCTGGATTTTGGTTTGCTGGAAATGGGAAATGAGAGCACCTCTTCCATCCATATCACCAACAACAGCCTGGTAGATGCCCCCTGGAGCCTAGAAGAACTGTCCCACACCCAGCCGCCCATCAAGGGACTGGTACAACACCATATTTACACCTCTTAGAAATTAAGTCTAGGGTTTTAACAAAGCCAAATAATAATAATAATAATAATAAATAAACTTATATATAAAATAAAATATATATGATTTCA
>RJVU01057542.1:1116002-1140017 GCA_003731715.1 Anabarilius grahami
GAATATCAGGTCTATTCCGCCAAAACCAAACACATTAACACTGTCATACTCATTACCATGCCAAACTCTCTGAGAGTTGTCATGACAGAAATGTAATTTGGGAAAAAAATAAAACAGAAAACATAGCACCCCTACTGTATGATGTTTTATGTCCATTTACCTCTTGCGTCTACGTTTGAGCTCATTGAGCAAAGTCACGACCTGTCGAGCACCAGTGCAGCCCAGTGGATGACCCAGAGCAATGGCCCCTCCATTAGGATTCACTTTCTCCATAGGAATGCCCAGCTTTTCCACACAATACACAGCCTAGAATAATTGTGAAAGTTGCTGATATTAATAAGAGGAAAATACTTGAAAACCTGGGGGTAATCCAAGAAAATGTATCAGTCACCTGACTGGCAAATGCTTCATTGATCTCAAACACATCAATATCATCCACAGTTAGCCCTGCACAAGCAAATGCAATAACACGGCTCATTTACAACCAGTATTTTGGAATAATGAAAAGGGAAAATCTATTCCAATACATTTTTCAAGCATGATTACTACTGGTATATAAATGGCTCAAATGAGCGTAGAGGAAGAGTAAGAGCAGCTGTACGCTCACCAGCCTGGTTGAGGGCTTCTGGGATAGCATAAGCTGGGCCAATGCCCATTACATCCGGTGGAACACCCACTACAGCGCTCGCCCTCAGCACCCCAAAAACAGGAAGTCCCATTTTCTCCACCATAGATCTCCGCCCAATGAGCACTGCCGCAGCACCGTCACTCACCTGACTGGCATTACCTGCAATGGGAATGAAAGAACTAAGTTATGGAATTTAACGTCCAATTTAAAAACAATTCAGTATGCACACCAGCTGTGGTGCTGCCGGTTTCCTTGAATGCTGGTCGCAGTTTGGCAAGGCCTTCTAAAGTAGTCCCAGGCCGGATCCCATCATCCTTTGTAACAGTAATGGTGCGCTCAGTGCCATTTTCCTCCACAAATTTAGTAGTGACTGGTGTGATTTCTTGATCAAATAAGCCCTTTTTCTGCGCCATGGCTGCCCTAGTGTTATAGAAGTCCACAAACAATTGGAACTTTAATAGAGTTGCTTTGAGTGCATTTTTGCAAAATACTAACTAGCATCTATAAACTATTCATAAATGCCATGGAAGCACCTACTTTTGTTGGGAACCGAGAGAAAAGCTGTCCTGCTTTTCCCTAGTGATGCCATATCTCTCAGCAACATTCTCTGAGGTTATTCTGAAAGGAAACATACAGGAAACTGAGAAAATAATGTTTATTTTAATGTAAAGATTGAAACAACAGTATAAAAGAATAACATCTATACCCCATGGGAATGATGCAGTCTCTGGCTTTTTCATTGTCCATCAGTCGGGGGCTGATGTCTCCTGGGTTCCCCGGTGAACGAAGGGACATGCTCTCCACACTGCGATGAGAGAACAAGGAGAAAGATGAGCTATAAGATTTAGATTCAAGTAGCTTTATTGGCATGGTAAAAAGCTTTATATTGTCAAAGCATTGGTAACAATAAATTACAGACATAAACTACCAGTCAAAAGTTTGGAATAATTACTCCAACATATACTCACCAAGGCAGCATGTAATTGATCAAAAATGCAATATAAAAACAGTAATAGTGTGAAATATTAATACAATTTAAAAGAACTGTTTTCTATTTTATTATATTTTAAAATGTCATTTATTCCTGTGATGGCAAAGCTGAGTTTTCAGCATCATTACTCCAGTCTTCAGAGTCACATGATCCTTCAGAATTTATACTAATATGCTGAATTGCTGCTCAAGAAACAATTCTTATTATTATAAATCACGAAAAAGGTTTTTGCTTCTTAATATTTGTTTGGAAACTGCGATACACTACCAATCAAAAGTTTGGGGTCAGTCAGTAAGATAAAACATAAAAATTAAAAAAAAGTAAGAAAAAGTAATTCATACTTTTATTCAGCAATGATGCATTAAAATGATTAAAAGTGATAGTAAAGGCATTTAAAATAATACAAATGCTTTTATTTTAAATCAAACATTTAAAAAAATGTGCCACAATTTCCACAAAAATATTAAGCAGCAAATACTGTTTTCAACATTGATAATTATAAAAATATTAAAATATGTTAATACTATTTGAGCACCAATAATAATTGAATAATAATTGACAATAATTGAGCAGCAAATCAGCATTTCAGAATGATTTCCGTAGGCTCACGTGACACTGAAGACTGAAGTAATGATGCAAACAGAAAACAGTTATTTTAAAATGTAATAAGAGTTCACAATATTAATATTTTCACTATATTTTAAAATTAAATAAATGCAGCCTTAGTGAGCATAAGAGACATCTTTCCATAAAAAAAAAAAAAGCATTTTAAACTTTTGACTGGTAGTGTACTGTACAAATTTATACACAATTAAAAAAATAATGATAACAATAAACAACTGTAAAAATAATAAGGAAAAAGCAAAAACAGAACACAATGATATGTTTTATTATCGTACACAAATACTATAGTATATACTGAAATCAACAATAACAAATGTTGCATACTAACCCACAGGCAAGTCCCAGGTCATACGAACCTCCTCTGATTCCACCTTAAAATGCAGGGAAAAAAAGCCTGTTTTAACTGTAATCTTGTATTTATGCTACAGCCCAAATTGTGCCATTTTAATACTTAAATCTAATTCTTACCTGCAACATTAAAAAGTGCTTGTAGTCCAGAAGAGCACTGCCTGTTTACAGTGTAGACAGGTNAAAATGCGGTTATATTTATTCCGGCATCACCGGGGCCCTCCCTCAGCCCGGGGCCCTGGGCTTAAGCCCAGGTAAGCCCGTGCATTAATGCGGCCCAGGCAGTATGTGTACATGAATGAAAGTTACTCTTCATATATATTGTTGTGTTATAGTGTATGTTATAATGTTTTGCTCAGACTGGCTGTCATCTGACTTACCAACACAAACATCCCCTAGTAAAGAGGGTCGCAGTCCCACATCCTTAAGAACTGCACTCATCACTGCACTGAGCAGCTCATCTGGGGTAGTGTCCTAAAATATATAAATATTATATATATATAGACAGACTTTAACAGAGAATGTAGTGAATGTCACTGTCAAGCAGTCATATTGACCGATATCCACCTTAAAAGATCCTCTCTTCGCTCGTCCGATGGCTGTTCGTCGCCCATGAACCACAACGATATCATTTGGATCAACAACTGATGCGCTGCACTGCCTCATTCCCACACGTTTATTTGACGACAAATGTCCCGAAAAAACCTGCACTCTGTGCATATTTAATGACGAAAATGTGGACACGAAAAAATAAAAGGATAACCGTTTATTGAGATAAACACAGATGGTTAACAGTCACTGAACTATGCTCTACATTTCTCATGATGTTTCCTGGTGAACCTTGCTTCTCTGGTCACACTGGTTATCATTGGCTAGTGCGTTCTGACGTCATCGTGTGGAATTATGGGGAATGAAGTACAAATGTGGAGTTCCTCAAACTATCTATCTATCTATCTATCTATCTATCTATCTATCTATCTATCTATCTATCTATCTATCTAGAGAGATGGGCAGTATTTTAATTAAATGTATTTAAAATGTGTATTTAATTACTTTTGAGTATTTTGTAATTCGTATTTTCCTTAACAAAGAAAAAATCTAATGTCATTTGTAGTTAAATACTTTGAGAGAAAGTATTTTGTATTTAAAATACCAAAAATATTTTTCAAATATGTTATTTTATTCTCGCATACAATAACTTTCATCACCAGGCTTAAAGGTAGGGTAGGTCATTTTTGGAGAGGCTAGCAATAGCGAGTTAGCTTTGAAAGCATAAGATCCCACCTTCCCTTCAGTGGGTCTCCAAAGCCACGTTTCCTTCAAAACATGAACGCACACAGCAGGGAGCAAAAGCGTCACGAAAGACAGCGTTAAATTACCTCATGCCTCAAAGCACATAACATTACAATAATAACGAACATAAACAACTTAAAGAGCTCTGACCTGTACCACCTGACTGCTGCAGATTCATTTTGGCGTATAGCGTTCCCTGATAGCACACGAACATCTCAGGGACATCTATTTGATGTGTGTGTTTACATCTGGAAGACGTATTTTTTAGAGTGTTTGCTCATCTGCAATACGTCTATAGGACGTTTCCTGTCAGATATCAATTAGACGTTTAAAAGATGTCTTTAAGATGTTTATGATTTAGAATGTATGTAAAACTGACATCTTAAAGAGGTCTATCAGATGTNTTCTGACGTCATCGTGTGGAATTATGGGGAATGAAGTACAAATGTGGAGTTCCTCAATCTATCTATCTATCTATCTATCTAGAGAGATGGGCAGTATTTTAATTAAATGTATTTAAAATGTGTATTTAATTACTTTTGAGTATTTTGTAATTCATATTTTCCTTAACAAAGAAAAAATCTAATGTCATTTGTAGTTAAATACTTTGAGAGAAAGTATTTTGTATTTAAAATACCAAAAATATTTTTCAAATATGTTATTTTATTCTCGCATACAATAACTTTCATCACCAGGCTTAAAGGTAGGGTAGGTCATTTTTGGAGAGGCTAGCAATAGCGAGTTAGCTTTGAAAGCATAAGATCCCACCTTCCCTTCAGTGGGTCTCCAAAGCCACGTTTCCTTCAAAACATGAACGCACACAGCAGGGAGCAAAAGCGTCACGAAAGACAGCGTTAAATTACCTCATGCCTCAAAGCACATAACATTACAATAATAACGAACATAAACAACTTAAAGAGCTCTGACCTGTACCACCTGACTGCTGCAGATTCATTTTGGCGTATAGCGTTCCCTGATAGCACACGAACATCTCGGAGACATCTATTTGATGTGTGTGTTTACATCTGGAAGACGTATTTTTTAGAGTGTTTGCTCATCTGCAATACGTCTATAGGACGTTTCCTGTCAGATGTCAATTAGACGTTTAAAAGATGTCTTTAAGATGTTTATGATTTAGAATGTATGTAAAACTGACATCTTAAAGAGGTCTATCAGATGTTTGTAAACAGCAGATGCTTTCCAGACGAAGTGATCTTTAACAGACGTCTTGCAGACGTACGTGTGGTATCTGGGTTGCCATTGAAACGCATAAATTCGAGTCACGGACCGCTCCGAGTATAACGTCACGGGTTGCCATCTCTTAATTATGGTAGTTATGGTGTGAGCGCAGCATAAGCTCATTGTTTTGGTTCAGGAGGAACTGTAATGGTGCATTCACACGGGGAGTTGGCATCAACGCTTGATGGAGGGCGTGTCTGAAGCTTGGTGCTGACGTGACCATCATAGTGACAACAGCCAATCACATTACTCTCCGGTGTTGCATGAATGCAATTGGCTAGCGTCTGCACTAGGGTATTTGCATACGGCGATCTGATTGGCTGACGCTTGCGTTGGCACTTGAAATGTTATGAAATTTTTAGCTTCTGCCACGAGCAACGTCTGCGGGCGCTGCAGATAATCCGTGGATAGGTAGGTCAAGTAATAAAAAAATAACATTGATTAATTGCGGGTGAAAACACAGTCGGTCGTGTCTTAAATTAATGTAACCATAAGTATATTCGGTCTGTGCGTTTGTTCTTAAAGTGACAGCAGCCTAATAAACCTGCTGCTGTCTGTCATTAATGTTAATCAAGCAACAAAAGAGAAAGACAAAATCACTCACTGCTCCTGACTGAATAACTTTTGTATGTTTATAAGGATCATCAATCTATATTTGATTGTTACAGTGAGCTCTTCAAATGATTGCATGTAAATTTTGTTTGTATTTTTGTATTTTCAAATGATTTACAAATGACTTGTAATTAATTACTTAATTAAATACATTTTTTACAGCAGTATTTTGTATTTTATTTAAATACATTTGATGAGTAAGTATTTGTAATTTGTAACTAAATACTTTTTGATGTATTTGTGCCCATCTCTATCTATCTATCTATCTATCTATCTATCTATCTATCTATCTATCTATCTATCTATCTATCTATCTATCTACACAAATCTACATTTTGTATGCAACCCTCCTAATTTTGATGTTTACGTAATGTTTATTGCTTAAAAAGTGCAAAAATCACATAAATCAGGGTTTTTAACTGTTCTGACATGCCACAAATGTTTGACGTATTTTCTAACCTCATAGAAAATTAATCGAAAATAATATTGGAAACATATAAATTACAGGTATACTATAAAATAAATCTGCTGTTATAATTTAGTTTGACCTCCTGATAGACATTATTGTTATTTTTTAGTAGCTAGTTTCAGACCTGTCTCCCTATTTTTATACCCATTTCGTCGACAGACAATTCGTAAACGACGTTAACCACAGTCGGACGAGGGCGCCAGAATCTCACGCGCACCCCCAGCCCTCTGTAGCACGCGCGTCATCGCTTCCTGAGGCTGACATTTATGAGGGTTGAATCGTGCCATTGATTACCAACCAAAGGAAACAGTCGTGTACTTTTTTATGTGTGAGAAGGGGCACGTCGCAACACAGACGCGTGAGACCAACGCCGGAGAAGGGGCACGTCGCAACACAGACACGTGACACTAACGCCGGAGAAAGGGTACGTCGCCACCACAATAAATTAATATGTTACCCTCATGTGTTTTCCTATGTGTTCGTATTTTCTTTATCAATCACTTTTTTTTCTTTTACTTTTCTGTGTTCTGATGACACTGGATATATCCTTGATACAAATGGTGCATTGCATACAAAGTTGTATGTAACATCCTACTGTTTAAAAACCTAATAATTAAAAAAAAAAATGTCATTCACTTTCTCTTTGAGATTAATGACTGTACAAATTATACACCACCAAAGTCGCAATTTTATGTTATGTTCACGACTATTACCAACTTCAAATTTATAATTATAATAATTATAATTATAATCTATAAACATAATATTCTGGGATATGTCATTCTGAGCTTTTACTTTTGATAGTGGTAAGAATTTTAATTAATACAGCTGACTATACAATGTGTGAATAAATTAGCTCACAATATCAGACTATATGCGATATTGTTTTCGGGAGATTAAGTCATTTTAATAGCCTATTATTTTCAAGAAATCAAATATAACAAAATATAGGAAAATACGATTCTAATCACAAATTTCTTAAAAGTAATATAAATGTAAATTATGTTTTCAGCAATAGATTTAGGTTTATTGGCCTCGATGAGCATGAGACTCCCGGCCTGAGATTGTGTCCCAGACGGAATTAAATAATTTGTGAATCTTTGTAAATATTCGTGACTTATACAGCGGGAAAATTTACTGTAATGCAGTTCTGTGGTTTTGCCTAGGCAGGGTTATTATAGTTAATCAATAACAAAAACTATTAAAACATTTATGCTAATCGAAATAAACCTGAAATATAAGAAAATATAAATATTAGTTGAAAAACTTAAACTGAAGGAAAATTATTGTTGCCTTGTCAGTATCACTTCTGGGGTTTTTTACCCTGACTTTCAACTGACGCGATCATCTTTTCATTAACCGACAAGATTAAATTAAATTAATTAAATTAAATTAAAATTGATAAGTGTCTGTGAATCATAAAAAAAAAATCCCAGGGGTTTAGTTTTAGCCTACATGAACAAATAGCAAAATAAACAACAGAACATGAGGATTCATTATAATCACGCATCTGCAGCGCTTCTGTGATCGAAAAAAAGGATTGAATTAAAAGGAATAAATAGCCTATGTCTATGCGCATAAATTAACATAGCCTATTAACAAAATGAAAGGGGGAAAAATGCGACAATAGACTAGAGTATATGAGTTTCGGTTAATTTGAGAAGTTCACAGAAAGGAAACCGAGACGGCAGAAAATTCTTTGTTTATTTTACAAGCAAAGTTTTGTTTTTATTGTGAGTGTACAAAACTAATAGGCCTATTTAACCCTTCACAGATTCGAATGGTGTTGCATCTATGTGACCATAAATGTCTGATTATTTTAAGTTGTTTCCGCTTTTATAAGAAAATTCAAGTGAACGCGTCGGCGCCTCATCACGCGCACACACAACATATCAGTTTTAGTAACTTGACATCGCAGTTGTTAATTGTCAAAATAACATACATTCAACCAAACATATAAAAGGTTATGTGTGTAAAAGCGTTTAAATAATAAATATAGTTTAGCCTCCAAATCGACATTTGAATTTGTGCCAAATTAGAGAGGTAGGTTATAACGCAGGTTTCTGTATCAGTTTAGCTTTAAATGAATTCGTTGGCTTAACGTTTATATAATATTTTTTTCATAACTAAAATAGCTATGTAGTGGTTAATAAAATAATACAAGGACCGTAAGGTTCTGCCACAAACTCAATTGTTGAACTGAACAGTACCAGAGGGTTAAAGGGATAGAGATGTTTATGTTGTCCCAAACACGTATTTCTTTTTCTTTCTTATCTGGAATTTTTTTTTTAAAGTAGACTTATGGAAGACTTTTCTATGTCCCTCAAAAATATGATTATAGTAACAGTTCTATTTAGAACCGCATCGCCCTCATGAATAACCCCTTTATATGCATTTTGTTTATTCCTGCTTTTTTTGTTTTTCAAAGCTGCAACTGTCATCACCGCCTGTTAAATAAAACTTTACTAAATTAATAATAAATAATAATAAATAATGAAAAAAATACACAAATATGGAAAAATGCAGGTAAGTTAACCTGCATCATGTATATGATTTAACATTAATCATATTAAAATATATATTTTTCCACCATCAAATAGGCTATTAGTGATTCACATTTCACAAACTTACATGTAAATGAACTATACTGTCAATACACAAGTTACACAAATTATTTAGATAAATAAATGCATTTTTTCCCCAAAGCTTTCCTGTAGCTCAGTGGTTAGAGCATGGCACTAGCAATGCCAAGGTCATGAGTTCGATCCCAGGGATTGCACATACTCCAATACAAATGTATAGTATAATGCAATGTAAGTCGCTTTGGATAAAAGCGTCTGCCAAATGCATAAATGAAATAAATGAATTTATTTCTATTCAAAGAGATAGAAAACAAATTAATAATATTAGTCTAAAATGATTTTCTATCTTATAGCTCCATCTAGTGGACAAGGTTAATATCCAAGCCTTCAGGTTGCAGATGAAATTGCTGATGATTTAGAGCAGTGGTTATAATACCAAAAATAAAATTATAATAGTTCAGGGTGAGAACAGCAAATTCTAAACCAGGAGTTTTCAACTGAATAGGGTTGGAGCTAAACTCTGCAGTAAAGTGGACCTTAAAGACCATAGCTGACAACCCCTGGTTTAGAATTTGCTGTTCTCTTGAGCATCAGAAATTCATACATCTATTATAACCGCTCCTCTTTTTGGTCAGAAGTTACCATGTTAGTATTCCTTTGTTGTAACAAATGTAATAATAATAATAATATAATAATAATAACCCTTTCTACCATCATCTTTTTACTGTTTATACTTTTTGTAACTTCTTATTTTCCCAAATAGATAAACTATATCCATGAAACCAAGAATGTTTTCTCAGAATAACTTGTTCTCCACCTCATGTTGAAGAAAATTCAGGCAAGATCACGAAAGAACAAAAAAGATATAGAAAAATTGAGCATTGGCTTTTAGGGCTATGGCATCCAAATTAAAATAATGCCTTTTAAATTTTCAAAACATGTTTAATTTGTTCACTTCAACACTAACGTAACAGCCAATACACACAAAGACACACACACACACACACTCATAATACATTAAATAAATTTAGAATTCTTATGCACTGTTGCCACTAGTTAGTTAACTAATTATTGTAAAATCAATAGTCTATAACAAATAGCCTACATCTACTAATGGAAACTTTTAAATGCGTTTAAAGGCGTCATATGATGCCACGTATGATGCGACGTATGATGATCAGGCGTCATATGATGCGACGTACATATTTCAGACGTACCAATCACACGTCATTATGAGGGGTGATTTTAACAAAATCTGTAGATTGCTAAGTAAACTGAGAGGAGAACTAACGTGTATACGCACGCCAGCCGTCTGGCCAAAATCCCATACCCTGCGTCTCAATCAGCTCCCTAGCTCCCTAGGTCGTGAATCAGTATATAATGAAAGTGAATGTGGCTGATACCCTGATCAGTGCCCTGACTACTGAACTAGGGAGCTGATTGAGACACACGGATAGTATTGGAGCTGCGCTCAAAGTGCGCGGCGGCGATGGCTGCGACGTAGTTGAGAAAGTATATTTTTTACTTTGCGTCTGGATAACGTACGTGTGGATAAACGTCTGGATAACGTACGTGTGGACTAAAGTCTGGATAATGTATGTGTGGATAGCATTGATAATATTTTTGCTTTATTCCTATTTTGTCCAAAGGAAGCATTAATTAAGGTGTAAATGTTCATAACTTGGAGGAAGCATTACAAATCTGTCTCCCTGAATGAAGCTTAGCCATTCCTCCGGCCCCCTCTGTTGCGCAAGCACCGCATTAACAGCTGACTTTTCTCCGTTTAAAGGACACACTGGCCATTCCAGCTGGACTAAGGCCTTCACCTCTTAATATGGAAAATAATAATAATAATAATAATAAAATAACAAGCCCAAAAATGCATATAAGTGGCCATGGTAACACTGCAAGTGCGCGCTTGGCTTGAAGCAGCTAAACAAATAAAACACAACAGAGAAGAGCTCGACGGTCAAACATGTTTTTTTTGTTTTTTTAAGCGCATGTTTACTTAGAAAAATAATGTAAAAGTGCTGCAATGGCATAAAAAACCTTAAGGTTAGCACAACGAAATAAACAAATATTATTGCATGGTTATACACGCTCGTTTGATATGTGTTGTATTAATTATTATTAGTAGACTTATTTATTTGTTCTCATGTGCTTGCATTCGATTTGTCTCATGCAATAAATTAAATTATTATGAGTGAAGTGACATGTGGCCAAGTATGGTGACCCATACTCGGAATTTGTGCTCTGCATTTAACCCATCCAAGTGCACACACACAGCAGTGAACACACACACCGTGAACACACACCCAGAGCAGTGGGCAGCCATTGCTGCGGCGCCCGGGGAGCAGTTGGGGGTACGGTGCCTTGCTCAAGGGTCTCACCTCAGTCGTGGTATTGAGGGTGGAGAGAGCGCTGGACATTCACTCCCCTCACCAACAATCCCTGCCGGACCTGAGACTCGAACCCATGACCTTTGGGTTACAAGTCCGACTCTCTATCCATTAGGCCACGACTGCCCCAATTATATTTAAGCTTTAGTTATATTTTAGGTGATGTTGCTGGGTAAGTGAAATAAGAACAGTGCTCAGTCATAAAAAAAAAAATGTGTGTGCGTGTGAGGCGCCGGCGTGATCACTTACATTTTCTTATAAAAGTGGGGAAAAAATTTAAATACTCAGACATTTATGGTCACATTTATGTAACACATTTCGAATCTGTGAAGGGTTAAATAGGCCTATTATTTTTGTACACTCACAATAAAAAGAAAAAATTGCCTGTAAAATAAAGAAATCAAAAAGAATTTCCTTTCTGTGGACTTCTCAAAAATGAACCGAAATGCAGCATATATAGCTTAGTCTATTACTTGTCGCATTTTGTTCCTTTCATTTTGTTAATATGTTTATTATTTAGATAAAATAAATTTTGCGCAGAGGTTATTTATTCCTTTTATAGGATTTAATCCTGTTTTTCTCCATTCAGAAGCGCTGCAGGTGCCTGAAGATGATGATGATGAATCATCATGTTCTGTTGTTTATTCTGCTATTTGTTCATGTAGGCTAAAACTAATTAAACCCCTGGGATTTTATTGGGTCACAGACACGTATCCATTGTAATTTCATTTAATTCTAATTTTATTTTACCTTCGGTAAATAAATTAATTTTCATTAACCATTCGGTTAATGAAAAGATAATGATCTCGTCGGTTGAAAGTCAGGGGGAAAACGAAATGACATCGACAAGGCAACATTTCTAGTTTTCGTTTAGTTTAAGTTTTTTTTTACTAATATTAATTTTTTTCTTATATTCAGATTTATTTCGATTAGCATAAATGTTTTAATAGTTTAATTTTTTCTTAGTTAACTATAATAACCCTGCCTGGGAAAAACATCCACAGAACTGCAGTACAGTCAATTTTCCAGCTGTATAAGCCATGAATATTTACAAATATTCACAAACTATTTATTGTCGTCTGGGACACAATCTCAGGCTGGGAGTCTCAGACTCATGGATGCCAAATACAGTTATTGATGCTCGGGAAGCTAACAGCAATTTCTTAACGATCAGCATTTCATCTGAAAGAGGTTCACCTGAAAATGTTGTCCAATAGAGGGAGCCACAGGATAAGGAATATTTTAAGCTTATTTTCCTTATTTTTAAGCTTATCTGTTTCCATACTTTTGAATGTATAACCATTCAATTTCTTTAACCATGTTCTGACAATATAGTTTTACTGTACATTGACATATGTGAAATGCTTATAATCCCAAGAATAATTATTTTTATTTATTCTAATATGCTGTCTTAACTAATATGACAGTTTGTTCTGCATGTGTATTTCTTTTTTCCGGTATATAGGCTATAGCTTACTATATTATAATTTCTATTAAAATATTACATGATTAAAGTGTTTGATAATAGGCCATAGCTTGCACTCTGAATTAATCTTTTAATTTTGAAGTTGGTCTTTTAATTTAACTGTCTTTAATGCATCATGCATTTTTTTGTTTTATAAAGGATTTCTATGGGGGACAAAACTCTGAAACAACATGTTTTACTTGGATAATGCTTTCATTATCTTAGCAGTAGTGTTTATGACAGGAGAAATGTGTTGATTTGTTGTCTCTGGTTGTCATTTTAGGACATTAAGCCCAGGCATTTTCAAGTTAAGCAATAGCACATCTTCTAATGTCAGTTATTGATTGGCTAATAGTGTAGGTCATGTTTTCGTCAACATATTTAAACAAAATTAGGAATGGAGACATATTCAGCGATTTTGAGGTGCTAAAATGTTAAATGTGTTTTTTTTTCTTTTTGAAAAAGAAACGGTGCTGACGTCACGTAGCTTCTCACGTAGCTTAACTGTGTGTTCACACCGCCGGCGGCGAGAGCGTCAAAGTGACGCTAGCCATTCATTTTCAATGAGAGCCGGCGGCGAGCTCCGGCGAGAGCGTCGAGGAGAGTTGAAATCAGGTCAACTTTATGGTAATGAGCTATGACGCGGTTCAGCGGCAACCAATTGGAATGTAGAGGTCCTCGCTTGAGAGGCTTCCGATTGGTTGACGCGACTTGTCATTTACTTTGACCCTCCAGTCGGCGGCGGTTTGAACGAACAGTACAGCGTTGTTGGCAGGGTGGCCAAGGCGAATGTTGACGCTCTCGACGGCGGCGGTGTGAACGCACGGTAAGTTCTCACACGGCTTCTCAGGCGAGAAGGGGGGCGACGAAAGTGTCACGCGTCATTGGTCACGGCTTCTGCTCAGGGCAAGGTAGGCGACGATCGACGCGACTGATTGCTTAGTTCCAATCGCAAGTTAAATAGCAAAACGACACCTCATAGTTAAATAGCAAAACGACACCTCATAGCTTAGCCTTAGAACTGGCACGAACCACCCGTCATAGACATTACACTCACTCGCTCCTCTGTGGAAAAACTCGGCGTCAGTCAATGTTTGCAGAGGAAACTTTCTTCCTTTGACGGCGCGCAGTCGACGAGATTTGCAGCTTTCTCGAGCACACACCGCTCCATCTGTTTGGATTACTGGCATCTGCGACTCCAAAAAAACATAAACGGCAAAGGTTTTCTGAAGGTGGTTTTGTGCGGTTCTCCTCAATTTGTGCGTGTCAACTGTATTCAAGTGCGCGCAGCTTCCGGATATATCACTGTTTTTACTGTATCTCTCGCACAAGAGCGCAGTTTGCGGAATTTTCGTCTTCACGGCGTTTAAATCCAGTGAATTGCTCGCTTTGAATCGCAGCTTGGTTTAATTTGTTTTAAGTGTCAGCCCCAGCATGAAGATAGCCACGTAAGGTGAGTTCAATCTAGAATAATAATGACTGCATTTATATTAACAGTAGTGTGCAAAGATTTACTATAGATAGTAAAGTACAATTGACATTGTGTTTGTTACACATAAGGCATTAGACACCAGTTCACGGAGTACTGCCATTAAAGAAACGTATGCTGAGTTTATGTTGTGTTTTGTTTAGGCAGAACTTCACACTCTGTGAGGAACTAATGCTTAAATAGTTGCTGAAATTATAGGGTACATGATATTTGTTGTTGTGACTGCTTGAACCTACTTGGCTAACACTGTTTATCGTTATAAAATATATAAAACTATGCCTTAAAATATCTGTATGTCTTTAGTATAGTCTATATCGGTCATTATATGGAATGGGAATTTTCTTTGACATTTCTGTTAAATTGTGCCATCCCAAGCAAAATAATGAATATGTCTTAATATATGTTAGTATTTGGATATGAAAAAGTAACAGAGTTGACAGTTTACTCTTCATCTATAATTTTGTATATTGTACAAATTTATGGTAACAGGGTTGACTGATTAATGTACTTTTTTTTCACATTTTTGTCAGTAATAATTTTGTATATTGTACAAATTTATGGTATCAGGGTTGACTGATTAAGTTCGTTACTGACAAATATAGTAAAACAAATTGGAAGATAAAGTGTCTTTGATGTTCTTAAAGAGCATGCATAAACAACAGATAGTTTTGTAATTTATGGAATTGTACATTTTTAACAAGAGGGAATAATGATTTTAACAGGGTTGATGCGTAACCTGGCTACACAAAATGATGGTAACAGTGTTGACTGTTTAAGATCTCCTCTTACTGACAAACTTGAAATATTAAGATTAAATTATTTTAGACACATCCTTAAAGAGCACATATAAAGGGGAATTATGAGGTTAACAGGGTGGATGCACCTATATAAGACTTTATACTATAGCTGGTTTAACTACAGTTCAATATATTAAAGCCATATTTGATACTGATATTAATAGGGATACTACAATAAAGTAGAAGATTGATGGAATGTGCTGGCTTGCTTTTTCTTCTTGCACTCTTCTTTCAGTCACTCATCATCCCTTGACTTTGAAATACTTTGAGTTTATGTTTGTTTAGTAAATATTGCTCTGCTTAATGAGTAATTTAATATAGTGTTTCTGCAATATGCACAGGTCTGTCTCAGCCAAGCCTATGTTCAAGAATGTTTCTTACGGCATGAGAAAGGAATCTAGATGAACTTTGTACCTTCATTACAATGTTGACTGTTTTTTAAAAAAAAACTAAGACACCAGCCGAGCATTACTGAGTCATAATGCTCACCTTAGACTCAGGTGCAGTGAAGCGCATGCATAAACAGCCTTTTATTGAAATCACATTTGGGGGAAAACATCCTATGCTGGAGATGCATGAGTTGGATGGGATCTGAGTCATCTGACCTTAAAGTTTATCATCTTTAGACAGCCTGCTACACTCTTGTTTAGCCAAATTCTCAGGGTTTGTGTTTATATGCTCTGGTTTAGGAGCATCTTGACAGGATATTCAATTCGCCCTCCCTAGTAATGCAAGGAAAAATGATTAGTCTGTCAGTTTGATCATTAGACCCCTAAAGATTTAAGTATTCAGAAAATTTGTTCACTTGCCATCACACACAAATCTTCCTCATGTCCGATGGAAGATCTGTCCAGAGCAGACAGGAACATTTCGAGGCAAATATGTTGACTTAAAGGGTTAGTTCAACCAAAAATGAAAATTATCCCATGATTACTCACCCTCAATCCATCGTAGATGTATATGACTATCTTCTTTCGGACAAACACAATCGGAGATATATTTAAAAATATCCTGGGTCTTCCAAGCTTCATAATGGTAGTGAATGGGGGTCGTGCTTTTTTTGGCTGTCTGCCGGAAGCTAGTTATTATAGATAATGGAGTTTTAAATATGGATATTTTTCTTATAAAAACCCATCTCTTTGCTTCAGAAGGCCTTTATTAACCCCCTGGAGCTGTAATGAATTATTTTTATCATGAATGGATGCAATTTTTTTGGACTTCAAACTTCAAACCCCATTCACTACCATTATAAAGCTAGAGCCATAAAGAGCCAGGATATTTTTAAATATAAGTTATAACTCTGATTGTGTTCGTCTGAAAGAAGATAGTCATATACACCTTGCTTGAGAGTGTGTAAATCATGGGATAATTTTCATTTTTGGTTGAACTATCACTTTAATTTCACCCTGACTCATATTTTTGGGAATCCCTAAAGAACTGTTTTTGGAGAGAGGTTGGAATCTGTGATGAATGACCACCTTAGATTAGGATGTCAGAGAAATAATATTTTATCCTGTTCCCTTAGAGAATGTCTGTTTCATGGCTGTAAGTCAAAGTGTTGTCTGTTCAGCCACAGATCTTCATGATGGATCATTAGTTTTGGTCCTAATCTCAGCGCTGGCTGACTAGACACGGAGGAAATCACAGTGGTCTTATCACTTGCTTGAGTGATTGGACACGCACACGCCAAAGAGGCAAGGGCCAGAGGTCAGTGTGATTTGAGCAGCTCCTATGGGCTCTTTCTCTAAAGCTGTGGAAAGAAAAGGGTTGGAGCTTCGCCTCGAGTTCAATTTTGATAAAGAAAGAAAATCTGTTTAACAGATTTTAGACATCAAAGTGTCTAAATTTGGGTCAGGGTTTTCCAGTTCAGAACTGGTCCATTATCTGTAAAGTGTTCATCGAAGATACCATCCAGTTAGTGTGTTAATTAGAAATAGTTTTCTTGGATAGTGATAACACGAGTTGCATTTGAGGGTTTCTTATCTAATTTCATCCTGTTAAGCACTTTGGTAGTTCCCTGTTTTAATGAGACGAAAGGAAACCTTTTAATTAGGTCCTGTGTGTCTGACATGTGTATGAAGTGCAGGTGAATTGCCCTTATCAGAAAGAGTGGGAGAAGCACTTAGCAAAACTCGAGATTGAACAATATTGCCTTTTTATGACTAACACAATACAGATTAATGAGATTATTTAGAATACAGACTTTTTTTTTGTTCAAAATATTGTCTTTATTGTCCAACAACCAGTTATTTTTTCTCTATAGTCAATTTTTATGTATATAGCTTTTTTAACAATACATATTGTTTCAAAGCAGATTTACAGAAATGCGTGAAGTTACTTTTTATATTATCTTAATGCCTAATTGTGCACATTTAGCAGTTTAGAGATGGGTATCAGGATGGTTTACATATGGCGATGATATAACAATCAAACAATTAAGATTTTCTATATAATATCTATCGCTTTACAGTATGTAACTGCACTGTATGTATGACGATAGCGCTTGGTACATTTGTAGTACTTGCAACTTGGGAGTTATTAAAGGGGTTATGACAGGGATTTTTTGATTATTATTTTTTAATGTTCCTTGAGGTTCACTTATAATGTTAATAAAGTTTTTTGCGCAAAAAACAAGTATACATGCTGAATTGATCCGGTGTTAAGGGGCGGATCCTTTAAGGGTTAGTTTACCCAAAAATGAAAATTCTGTCATTAATTACTCACCTCATGTCTTTCCACAACCATAAGACTGCCAAAATCACTCCCTCCAGTGGTGAACCACTGAAATTTCAAAACACTTATGATGTAATGAAGCCTCGATTACTGAAATCACGTGACTTTGGCAGTTTGATACATGCTTCGAACCACTGAATTTAAACAAAAGATACGTAAAGCTTCGAAGCAGAAGCGGTGTTTTGAAATCGCCCATCACTAAATATTGTTGAATAAAGTCGTTATTTTGTTTTTTGGTGCACAAAAAGTATTCACGTTGCTTCATAACATTAAGGTTGAAAAACTGTAGTGACATGAACTGTTTTAAATATGTCTTTAGTAGCTTTCTGGGCATCTGAAAGTGTTAATTATCTCGCTGGCAATGCAGGCCTCACTGAGCCATCGGTTTGTGTTTCGAAGATGAACGAAGGTCTTACGGGTGTGGAACGATATGAGTAATTAATGACAGAATTTTCATTTTTGGGTGAACTAACTCTTTAAGGCTTGTCAGTATACGGCCACTGTTATGATTGGCTAACGTCATTGCACAGGAAACGGTATCAACGCCCACTCGCTATTGCAAGTAAGTGTTTTGAAAACATTATCCATATAAAATCATCATTTACAGACAAAGCATTATGAAATCATTTACATTTTGTGACGTAGCTGCTGTCAGATCCTATCCAGTTGGCTGCTTCATCTTTCAACAAAAGTTTCTATGTGAACTCTCCATTAGGATATGCCTCGTTTACGAAACAAAATGCTCTGAACAAACATATAATTCTCCGACTCGATCCGGGGTGCCATTAAAATAAACCATCCACTTGTTTCCGACGCTGGGATCTTTCTGAAGTCTGTTGGGTGGTTACTTATTGGCCAAGTCCCCATATCTATGATATTCTGGTCCCTAGAAATGGTTTAGGTCTTATTCAATTCAACAGTGCTCCTCTCCTAAACAAGCCACATGATTTGAGGTATCATTCATGTCTGAGTCTGTGTAGCATAAATGATGCTGGATGTGTAATGTGTCAAAGCTCAAACCCCTAACACTTTAAGTAAATGCAATAGTAGTGATGCTTGCCTTTTAAAGTTTCTTCCATGTCTATGAGAAACACTGTAATCACTCTGAATGTTGCGGCTTATTTTTGTTTTCCAATGTCAGGTGTTGCTTGGGCAGCTTAATTTGATCTAACAGCAGTTATTGTTGTGAAACCTGGATATAGTCTCTGGCATGTTGAATTTGTTATTGACTCGCAGTAAAAACCTCTACGTGTGAAAGCATCAATCACCTCCAAAACCGAGTGATATGTGTCAGATCCCCTTTTTAACCTGTCATGAGCAGCACTGCAACCTAAAGTGGTCTCACTGCAGGCACAGTGAAGGGTAATAATTGAAATTCCACTGACGTTCAGAGCAGATTTCTGCCGTTGTAATGATTTCAGCTGCCCTGGAGACATCTGCTACCATATATTAACACAAATGAGCGGAAAAACAAAGAAATTGTATGCATGCATGGGTGTTTGTGAGCGAGTGGCGGTATACAATGATAACAACATATTATTGTGCAGATGGTGCTTGTTTTCTGTGTCTCAAAATATATTCATTGTGTGAAAATAATCAATGATTGCCATGAGACAACCATTCCATCATGATGCCTTTTTGTGAGTTGAGCTTGCTGTGTCTAATTTAATTGTTCAGGTTGGCCACTGTTACATGCAGTCAGTCAGCCCTCTATTTATTATTTACTTGATCACCCTACGTATTTTTTGGGGGGCATACTGTAAAATTAAAGACTAATACTGTAATGAAGAAAGAGGCAATTCTTCAGAAGAAAATCTTTAGTAACTTTATTGTTTTTCATTGTTATTTCTAGAAAAAATATTTTGACAAAACTGCTTATTAATATTTGAAATGTTTTGTTCACCAAAATCAAGGTCAAGTGATGCAACCAACACAGAAAAACAGGAAATGATATCATAGTGAGAATCTAAAAATGACTGTGAGTCAAGATCAGTGTCTTTTAAAATATCAAAAAAATTGGCAAAACAAGGTTATTTCAGGCTGTAAAATATGTTTTGATTAGTGCTGTCAATCGATTAAACTTATTAATCGCAGTTTTTCTGTAATTATTCGCACCTAACATTAAAATGTTAATTATAATTATATTTTTATATTGTATAATTTTCATTGAAACATAGAAACAACAAAAAGAAGATATATTTTAAATATTTGCTTAATGGCATTTCTTTACTAAGTTCTATGAATGAAGGCCAGTATTAACGATACCAATACAGCTACTGATTGTTTTCAATTTCTGGGGTAATTATAGCCATTCACTTCACATGAAACTAAAATAATAAATGTCACATTTAGCTATGCCTTTAATATATAGCAGGGCTCAACGCTAAGGATTTTTTCTACTGGCTCAGTCGGGCCGGTTCTGAATTTTACCTGCTTTGCCAAAATATATTGATTAATCCTTGTTAAAGCTACAAAAGTTATTCAGTCAAGAGTTGCAATTTGTTTGATTAAAGTTAATGACAGACAGCAGCAGGTTAATTACGCTGCTGTCACTTTAAGACCTGACTCGCATGGCACAGATCTGACAGGCATCCGATGTCCTCACAACTCTTTACGGTCATTTAAGACTTTTTAACTCGTTTAAGACTCTGCTTACGATGATACTCGCCAGTAACAGGGATTTCGACATAATTTTGTGTGTTTCTCTCCGTTCAAGCATGAAAGAGAACTCAATGCTGTCCTTGCACGCTGTCTGGAGCGGCTTTCTGTGTGCGCATTTCGGGTGAGTGAATACAAAGAGCTGCTTCACAGACCAGTATATCTTTGAGTTCTCTTTTGCGTCTTATCGCACTTGAATGGTTTAAAAGCACTTGAATATATGATAGCGTGGTCATATAATGTAACTCTAGCCAAAGGATGCCAGGAAAAAGAGTTAATAATTGTAAAAAAAAATGTAATATGGTATAAAAGTTTTTCAGAACTACAGTATATGAAACCAACAGAAATACAAAATAGTACATTTCTAAAAACGGCAGATTTTAAAAAGTTTTTAAAACATTTTCGTTATTCGTGAATATTATTTATTATTGATCCATGTGTATTTGCTTGCCTGTTATAGACCACTTTTTTCCTGTAGCTGCATGACAGTCATTCTGCTACTTTGTCTGCCTTGGGTCTATCTGCTTTTTTGTGCCCTACAGATATGGTTCCAGACTGAGGTGTGTATATTGGCAAGGAATCTATACTGCAGAATGTATTGTCTGCTAAGGGAGTGTGCACGTGCCTGCGCGTCAGTGAGTTTATATATACGTGTAAGTGTGTGCGCAGGCAAGCGGGTGCACCTCACCCGTGAAAAAAACTAATGCAGAAAAGTAGATTAGGAGCTCAGGGTGTGAGATTGGCTTTGCTTTATACAAGTCAGACTCTCCTCGGTGGTCCCAAGGAGGGATTGGCTTTAGCAAAGCTGATGTTGTGTCATTTCCCAGAAAAGCTGCCCGCCACAACCTGTGAGTCACCGAATTGCTGACAAAAAAAGGAGCATTGTCCTTGTCGATGAGAGCTGACCTGTTTGGTTTACTCATTGCAGGAACTGTGTAACCACACTTGCTAGGGCAACAAATAAAGGAAGAAAACACTTTTTGTCATTTAGATACATATGTGGAAACATGTTAAGAAAGCTCTAGCACTCATTTTATCTATTGCCAATGTGGTTTTGATCATAAAGGTTATATTGTATTTTTAAAAGGCACTTAATGAACTTCATTATGAGTCAACCCTAATTTCATTTTGTGTTGCCCACACTGTTTCGTTTACATTTTTTCACTCAGTGGCAAACAGGTACATTACATCATCCTTTAACAAAGAAATGTTGATGTTCTATTTCCTCTTACAGTGCTGAGTTGCATTGAATAGCAGGATCCCTTTTAGTCACACTCCTACTTTTCTTTTAGTAATTGTTTGTGGTGCACTGATATTAAAAGTCTGGACAATATCAATAAGCTGATAATTATTTAACTAATAAACTGATAAATGGCTCATATTTAAATGACACTGCACTATTTTGTCTAAATAAATTAAAAATAAAACACTGAAATCTAAAATCATTGTAAATTGTACAAGTAAATAGGTATCACAACCTTATAATATACTATATTAAAAATGCATATTAATTTTGAGGTTTGCTAAAGTTTGTGAAATTATTAGTGTGTAACTTTAAAGGATTAGTTCACTTTAAAATGAAAATTACCCCAAGCTTTACTCACCCTCAAGCCATCCTAGGTGTATATGACTTTCTTCTTTCTGATGAACACAATTGGAGTTATATTAATATAGGGCTGCACGATTAATCGCATGAGATTGTCATGCGTGTCTCGTCAGTAAAGCCGGTTCTGTGATTAGCGGTAAATGTCCATCACCTGCTTTCAAATGGAGCGGCACTTAATATACAGAGCCGTAGTTCGCGGACAAGCTACGCAATATCGCGTTCATAATCGCAGATGAATCGCAAGCAGTTATGAACGCGATATTGCGTAGCTTGTCCGCGAACTACGGCTCTGTATATTAAGTGCCGCTCCATTTGAAAGCAGGTGATGGACATTTACCGCTAATCACAGAACCGGCTTTACTGACGAGACACGCATGACAATCTCATGCGATTAATCGTGCAGCCCTATATTAATAATATCCTGACGCATCCAAGCTTTATAATGGCAGTGAACGGGTCCAACGGGTATAAAGCTCAAGAAAGTGCATCCATCCAAAGCAAAACATATTCCACACGGCTCCGGGGGTTAATGAAGGCCTTCTGAAGCGAAGCGAAGCGATGCGTTTGTGTATGAAAAATATCCATATTTAAAAAGTAAAATATCTAGCTTCTGCCAGACCGGCTTCCGTATTCAACTTAAGAAGAAAGTGTAACTGCCGTCGTGCCAGTTAAGCTTTTTCTGTAAGTTGTATAGGGAAGGTGTACGTAGCTTAAGCTTTTTGAACTGCGAGAGGCATTACACTTTCTTTGTACGTTGAATATGGAAGGCGGTCTGGTGGAAGCTAGATATTTTACTTTATTGATTGATTAATTGATTGATTTATCAGATAAAAATATATTTTCTTTCCCGTAGCAGCTCACTCTGCTTCCTCCACTATTTTAGATGCATTTTGTCCTTAGAAATGTGTTATTCAGTGCTGTAATTTGACGCGACTGGCTGAAGTTTTCCATGCACTGTGGGCAGACACAACTAATCGATAATGACATTCGTTGTCAACGATTTTCATTATCGATTATTATTGATTTTATCGATTAGTTGTTGCAGCCCTAAATTATTGCCATTGACAACGTCACATGGGCCACAAAATAGCTAGTATTGAGTTTCGCTGTGATAGACTGTGCCATTCCTAACCCTTTTACAAACAGATGCAGTTTCACATTAGTGCTGCTTATGTGTTCAGTTACAATCAATGAGTTTTTTTCTGCACAACACTGTGAAAGGGAAAAGCTTTCCACAAGTCATTAAGAGCTGCAGCTGGTGAGCCGTCCTCAGAATTCATGGAAAAGCGGGAAATACCCTACAATCCGGCTCACCTTGACTTGACTTTGTTTGGATGATGTAATATGTTGAAGGGAATGTACCATGAAAGCTGACTTCATTCTTGCCAAATGTCCACCCTTGAAGATAGCGGTGAATGTCAGATGACCTGAATGTGTTACATAATGATAGTCACTAAACTGAACTAATTTAACTACATGGTTAGTTTCCCATTTGCTTTTTTATTTGATTCCCACATGCTGTGGCTTTAAAAAAAAAAAAAACCTGAGATAGTTGTCGAGTTAAGCCAAGCTGCACAGGCTTCAGCAAACGGCAGTTTGACAGAACGTCAGACCGATCTAGAGAGTTGGCGTCAAGCGTGTGTGGCATGAATGGCAGGTTGTGCGGTGGGTGCACGGGTAAGTGGGCCGCTCTCGTGCTGTGTGGAGTGACCGAGCAGATGGGCTGGAGAGTTGGCGGTTGGTGCCAGACGCAGCGAGGGCAGAGGGGTTTAGTGAGATGCTCTCCGCCATGTTGGAGGGCCACCTGCTTTTTGGCAGCATGTCAGCCCCTCGGTGCTTAAATGTGTTTATAGCAGCCGCAAGGTCAGTGTGTATGCGTGTGTTCCTTTTCAAATGGATTTTGAGATGCCAAGTTGGAGATGTGATGGTACATATCTCTCAAAAAATATGAGAGAGATGCCCACAATGCAATGATCCTACCTTGAAAAGAACACACAGTTGATGCTGGCACAGTGATTGATAACTTAATTATCGTAATAAAGATGTTTCTGCATTTGTTTGTCAAGCACTAGTTCTTAAACA
>RJVU01057542.1:1140216-1159034 GCA_003731715.1 Anabarilius grahami
GTGTTGGTGCTGTTTTAAATTATATAAGTTTTTTTAAATTTAAGTTTAGTAAACTTGAAGTTGTACTAAGTGACAACTTGGATATTTGAGTTGACTAAACTTCAAATTTTAAGGCAGAATGAACACTGTTGACCCAACAATTTTTTTTTTTTTTTTACAGAAGTCAGTTTAGCTACTTATATTTTTTTATTCTTGTTCTTGTTCTGAATACTGTTAAATTGAAAGGATTTGTCATGGAATGAGGGGAATTAAAATAGTAAATCTCTTTTTACCAGTATTTTACATGATTTCTTAATGTAATAAAATGCGACACAGCTCATCTGTTTTTTTTTCTTTCAAAAATGCAATTTTATATGTGTAGTGTATTTTTTAACCATCCAGCAAACTTTTTTTAAATTTCTTTAAAATGACTTAAATTACTTTTTAAACCATTTAACTGATAGTGTTAATCTATCAAAATTCTTACTGTTGGTTAATGGTTAACCAGTTAATTATGAGCATCCCTAGTTTANGTTTATGACTTAATATATTTTTTATATTATATATTAATATTTATATTATTATAAAATATTTTATTGAAATATGATAATTTTTAGATATTTTTGGAATATCAGCCCATTATTGTTTTATGGGCCAAAATTTTTATGTCTGTGCATCTCTAAAATATTACTGGCAGGTCATTCATTTAAAATGTTGTATGAATTTTTTTTTCTCCCTTTTTTTTTGTACAGGATTAAACCAAGAGTTTGTAATCATTTCATTGGCAAATTGTTACTTTTTTCAATTTTATTATTATTATTTTTTTTTATATAGAGTTCTTCCATCAAATATCCTTTCTCAAATGTGCTCTGAGATCTTTGGGATTTTGTGACTTGTGTGTTTTGTGCGCTGCTCTGCCCTGCTAGTGTGCACTGAGCATACGCCTTGGCTTGAGCTCTGGAAACTTACAGCAAACCCTTTTGTGTTTCTGTCAGGAGCCCAGACATTTTTCTGTGCTGACTGTTTCTTCAGAAACTCAGGGACCATGCAAGCCTTAGAAACAAAGAGGGAAATATAAAGAGCAATGAATGAGGCTTAGAGACAGAAAAGGACGCTTAAAGATATGCCAGGGAGAGGAGGTGTGTCTGAGTGTAGATTCCCACTGAGCCAAACTCCAGTAGTAACTGGTAACTGTGTATCATTGTAAAGGAATGTCTGTGAAGAGATTATCTCTTTTCAGTTTTGCACTATCAAAAGAGTATTTTATCAGAGACATTCTGTAATTAAACAAACATATAGGACACTAAGCTCACCCTAGATTCACTGCTATTTAGTGTTTGCAACTTCAACCATTTGCAGTCTTTTTTGCTGGTATTATATACAAGACAGCATCTTCAGTGTCAGTTTTCCATCACTGAAATAAGCATATTTGACAGTCCGGTATGGACAGTTGCTTAAAAAACAAAATCTTAGAAAACAAGATGTATTTTACAGAATGACAGCTGAAGTAAATGTGAGTGATGCTGCTATCTTAATCAGAACTTGCCATCATGAGGCTAACCTGTTCTGAGTATTTTTTATTTTTTTGCATGTTTTATCCTTAGCCAGGCGGAAAACATAAGTCTGTTCACTTAGAAAAGTAGTAACGTCTCTGCAACAAGTGTCATGTTTTTCTCACTTTTTTGCACTGGGCTAAATTAACACAATGCAGAATTATATTATTGTCTTTAAATGCACCATTATAACAATACATTGTAAAAAAATAAGATATAGTCCATGACTAGCTGTGCATTAAACGATTTTAATGCACGACTTAGAGGCAAAGAGCCACCCGACGCGGGTGCTAGCTGTGGATTATTCCACTTATACTATAGTCATTTGTTAGCATTTACAACTTAAAGCTGTTATTGATGTTTGCAGCACAATATTTGACCGGAAGGGTAAAAATTAGGGATGTAATGATTCACTCAACTCACGATTCGATATGATTCACGATACTGGTTTCACGATTTGATTTTCTCACGATTTTTTTTTTTAACAAAATGAGATTTAAATGAGAAAGTGTCATTTTATTATTTCTCAGACAAAATGCTGGATATTTCTTTACGAAATTGACAAACAAAAAAACAAAGCAGCGCTGTGTGCTAAAACTACTTTAAAATGCATTGTACGGAAGTAAGATAAAAAGTAAATACCATCTAAACTTTTCTGAACACAGTCAGTTCCCCTCAGCTATACATTCATATAAACCCCTGCCCCCAAATGTATCGCGATTCATTTAGCATCTCAACCAACTTGAATCGTCATGTTTTAATCGATTTTCAACTGGTTCCGGATGCATCGTTACATCCCTAGTAAAAATGACGTTATTTTAATCAGTTACGGCTCATTAGATCTAGCATTCTGTCCGCTTTAAATCCGACACAGAGATAAAGTAGTGCTTAAGATTACATTTATTTCATTGAATGAATTATAACATTTATTTGAATTCATTATCGAGAAAGAGACTGATCAGCGTAGCGCTGGACGATATGACCTAAAATCAAAATCTCGATTAATTGAACATTTTACCTCGATTACAATTAATGAACGATTATTTTTTTATTTTATTTTTTGCTTTGTGTTTTTTTTTTTTGTGCCCTCATTGTTCACTGACAAGGTTTGTACTGTAAATATGCTTCACTATTAAAGGTGGGATATTTTTTCCTAATTAAAGGATTAGTCCACTTTTAAATAAACTTTTCCTGATAATGTACTCACCCTCATGTCATCCAAGATGTTCATGTCTTTCTTTTGGTCAGTCGAAAAGAAATTAAGGTTTATGATGAAAACATTACAGGGTTTTTCTCCTTATAGTGGACTTCAATGGCCTCCAGACGGTTGAAGGTCAAAATTACAGTTTCAGTGCAGCTTCAAAGGGCTTTAAACGATACCAGACGAGGAATAAGGGTCTTATCCAGCGAAACGATCGGTCATTTTCGGAAAAAATACAACCGTTTATGCTTTATAAACACTAAATAATGCCTTGAACGTACTTCCCGTTTCCTCAATCTTCAAAACGCTTACGCTGAATGTCCTACGCCTTTCCTATTCTACTTACGGAACGAACGCGGCGCCAGTTTCGTTTTTTTCCGTAATCGTCCAGCCCTAGTTCAGCGTCTCTCTCTATTAACAACAACACTGTGAGTTTAATTACTTCAAAACCAGCGATGTTACCCCCTCGTTGCTGAAAAATATAATGTAGCCATTCAGTAGCAAATGTATTTTATTAATAAAAGTCATGGGCCTGAATGTTTCTGTGCGTGTGCAGTGCGATCTCTGAGTGACGTGTACATCCGTGTGCTTCAGTGATAACAGTGCATTAATATAGAATGGTGATTAAATTGACTTGGAACTACCTGTGCATTAAATGGTTTTATTGCACACTTTCCATCCAATCAGAGTCAAGGAAGACAGACCATGGTATAAATAGAAATATTTACCTACATGTGTTTTTTACTAAAACATTTAAATGTTTGAAAAATGGCAATTCATTAAACTTTTTTTGAGGAATGAGTCGTGAATCATTCAATCAGTGAGTTTTAAATCAATTAATTGAAAAGGACAGTTTTAACTGATTAATGAATCAGTTCAAACTGTCCTTTCCATTATTATTTAACAATATATTATAAGGCATCATAGACAAAAGCTTGTCATGTCAACCACTTATAACTTCACTTGCTTTTGAAATCACATCCCATCAGCCACAGAAAGTGCTGTTTACTCAAGACTCATCGTTTCCAGTTAGGTAATTTAACATAATCACTACAAGAGCCATCAAGAGAGAAACTGTCTCTGCAGCACCGTCGCTATATTTGGCTCATTTGTTTTTTACAGGCAGACAAAGATTGCTTCAATTTGTATAGCTATTTTCCGTGCAAATGTTCGTAACCTTTTCACTGGCACTCTTGTAATTTGACCCTGGTAAGTTCAGGCCTCTTTCGCGCTTTGCTGAAGACTGTAATTGCTCTTCTTTCTGCGGCATCTCTGGGCAACTCGTCGATATTGTTGCGTGAAGCTGACAATTATAAATGAAGAAAAAAAATTGATCTCATTGTCTTGCCTTTCATGTGTCAGAATATGAAAAACTGCTCTCAGATCAGCCTGTGGCTGCTGGTGACAGATTCACTGCCTGGCATTAAAAGTGCTCCGACTCATCTTTGAAGAGCTCTGTGGTCTCTACCTTTAGCGCTCCCTCCACTTTTATCCCGCTCGATGTGGCTTAACAATGTCTCAAGGGCAACAGGGCATTTCTGTCTTCAAAGACAAGTGTCTCTCTCATCTGAAGAGTGACATGAATGACAGCGACTGGGAGATGATGGCTGTATTTGCTGTTTGCAGTCAGACACACAGTGTATGGACCGTTATCCTTTACTTACAGTTGGCCGTTGTGAAGAGAATTGCATTGTGACATAATGTGACAAATGTCTTATTTAAAGTGGCCATAACATGAAGAATCTAATTTTCTGTTTTCAAAAAAAAAAAAGTTAATTGTGCTATGAAGTCATCCCAGGCTAAAATTTTTGAAATTGAGACGGATGAATAGTACGGATATACTTGATTCAAAGACACAAAAGCTCTCCACTTTCAAAAATCTAGTTTATAACCAAAGTAAAAATAACATATTTTCCATACATCTCTAATATATATGAGTGTACACATCTTAATCATTAGTTTCAAAATACATTTTAAATGCAGTTTTTTTTCTAAATATTAAAAATGATTGATTTGTAAATTTATAATTTGTAATATTTGTAGAGGTCCTCTCTGTGACTTTTCAATATGACTCTCTGAACTCATTTATATATTTGGAAAAATATATTTTAATAAATAATAGAAATTAATTTCACTAAACATAAAAATACATTACACTAAACTATATTTTCTTTTTTTAAAAATTCAAAACTTTTTTTTCTTAATATTTTTTTTAAATTTTAATATCAGGAAATTTTGACTTGCCTCAAAAAAAAAAATCACAATTATTTTAATAAAGAGATAATAATAGAAGACGTGTATTCAAGTCTTTGTATGTACAGTGTGAATTTTATTCTTAATGTTTTTTAATTTAATATATAGCACAGTCATTTTCTGTAAATTTTGCAACTGGGTGGAGACACTGAAACAAGAAACAAGAATGTTGCGTAAATCCTCTGTGATGTTTAAGCACTGGCACATGTGTAAGGGGTTTTTAGCTCTTTATTATTACTATTTGTGTCTGTTTGTTGGTATTTCATGTTAATTATGTCTCTAATTCACTCTGTTTATGTTGTGTTTGCAGAGTGGAGATTTTCCCTGATGAAAGGAGTCGAGCGTTCAGCTCGAGTTCACTAGGGTCACTTCCTGATGATGACAGTAAACATGGGTAAGCTGTCCTCTCTCTCTCACTCTCTCTCTCCTGGTCTTCTTCCCCCTCATAGCGTACACACTTCCTGTAAACAGTTCCTCTGAGTACAGCAAAAAAAAGAGATGCAGCTACAGAACCATGTTTAAACGTATTCGTAACTTGACCCGTCTTGGGATCATTTGTTTTTAAAGCCCTGTTTTGTTAAAATGCCTCAGCAGTTCTCACAGGCGTTAAACATTAATATATAAACATCAAAAGAATATTTCTACATAAATTACCTTTTTTTCTTTTTAAAAGCTAGTGCATTGCACCAAGAAAGGTACAAATGGCAGCATCTGCTCTAACCATCATAGTGAAATTATTACAGATTCCCCCCGTGTGTTTATTTAATTGTAATATTATGGTGAAGGAAGCGAAGTAATATGATTTACAACTTTAAAAATTTTGATTTTAATATTTTGTCTGATATATAAATGTGTACATTAAACTGCACTGCATAATCATAGCCATGGTAGAAATGTACAGGTTCATACTGACCTGAGTAATGAAAATGACAGCATCAAAGGTGATTATGTTGCTTAGTTCCACATAATTTACTCGGCAACATGTTAGAGCACTTTTAATGCACACCGCATTGCGAGAAAAAAGAGAAGCACAACTAAATCCTGAGGAAATGTTGCATTTTTATTGTTGGTGTATGACAACACTGGCTGTGGTGTCATTTAACATTGAGGATTACATTCAGATATGAAGTTTATCAGTGAGTGTGGGTTTGTTTTCAATGCCACACTTGGAATAATACAGTTTAAGACAACTGATTGCATGATTGTCATTGGAAAATTATTGTGACATCACATTTGATAAGAACTTGAACAACCTATAAACACATCTTTGATTATAAATTTCCTACATCGGCGCCGATAGCCTCGTGGGCAGCACCGACATTTAGCGTCGTTGTGCTTCAGGCGACCTGAGTTCGAGTCCTGGCTCCCAGACATTTCCCGATCTGTCCCCCTCTCTCCTTCCCACCTTGCTTCCTGTCCACTCTATACTATCCTATCACAATAAAGGCAAACATCACCAAAAACAAATCTTTCATACAAACTGTTTGTCAAATTGACACTTTGTGTTTAATTTGAACGTACTCCTGTCATTTTGTAACACTTGGCTTTGCCGATTTCGACAGATGGCGGTCTCCAAAATGGACCTGGACAGCACAAGAACTCACAAGGTTTGTAATTTTTTTTAAACTCATTTTAGATTCACTAAGAAGTACTACTGAAAACCGAGGCTTCCAAACAGGTGTCAATGTCAGTAGGAAGTGTGCAGTGTCCTTTTTTTACAAAGGCCACAATAATGAGATAGTGGCACAGTTAGCAGAGTAAAAAGCAAACACAAACACACCTCTGAAACTGTTACATCATCTGCATTATTCTCTCGTTGAACATTAACTATTCTGTAGGGCACAGTGGTACGAGGTGAGATCATATTTTACTTCAAAATGATAAGTGAAAAACTTAAGAAATTATATTTGCACAAAGAAAATTAAACCTGTTCTAAGGATGTTTTGGATTGTGATATTTTTCATGACAATTTCAAGCACATTTCACTCTCAATTGTCATTACCGTGATGTGAAAGATACTCTCATTATCATTACCATAATGCAGAAAAATAATGATGTATGGCTAGAATGTGCCGTTTTTTTTCTTCTTAATAGTCATGAAAAATCACAATAAAAGACAAATGATGCTAAAAATCTAAGCTTCATTTTCTTTATGCAAATAATATTTAAAAAAAAAAAAAATCCTGTGTATTTTGGGGTGAAATATGACCCAGACATGTTCTTCATGTTCCAGACATGTTTTTGTTTCATTGCATTTGTACAAAACGGCCAGAAACACATGGGATATACTGCATGTACATAGTAGAGATGGAGGACCGCGTGTTGCTCTAATCTTGCTAAATACTTTAGTGGTGATGTATTTTGTAGCGCTTGGGAAATCCCCTCTATGTCTTCATTCATTTCAGCTCTGATCACATCAGTGGGTTCTTCCAGCTCGTCCTGCCAGCAGCACATAAGTACAAACACACGATCATGCAACAGCCCTGAGAAACCTTTTCCACATGTGGAGTTTTTACATTTACAATGTCACAATTACAAAAAAGACTGTCAGTATAAATAAAAAATCAAAATAAATGATTGTGAATTTAGATGAAGTTTATATTTACTGTTTGGGTGTAATGTTGGTGTTCGTTGGAAGTTTTGGTAGAGAGACCTTCAAGTGGGAGGGTGAGGTACGAATGTCTGTAAATAGCTGGTTTCATCATGTGTGTATGCATCAGTGTTTGTGGGAGGCTGGCTTTGGATTACTCTTAAACCTCTGTGGTTATTGTTGTATCAAACGCTGTATGTTTAAATAGATGGGTTTTCCCTCTCACAGCTGGCCTTACATTACTTTTCTCTGGCTTGCATTAAAAACTTTTTGCATTTATTTATTTTTAATAGTTTTGCTCCTTTTCATCTTCTTGACATGATCATCTGTCTTCATGTCAAGTCAAATGCTGTTAGAGGATGATAATGGAAACATTGTCACTCAACCAGTCGCAAGAATTTCCACCAGACTGCCACAGTGTTATCACAGTAAATCATCTTATCTTCACATCAGTATGAGGTGATCGAGGGATGGTGATCCTCTTACAATAGCATCATTCCCACTGGAGCTTAGCTTTACACTGTGTATGGATGTTATAAAAGCTCAAATCCCAAACACATCAGAGCAAGCATGTGCTTCTGTTATATTCTAATCAATTTAGTAAAGATTTTGTTCAATTAATTTACATTACAGTCAGTTACATTCTAATCAAGGCAATTTGATTGGATAAGATTCTGTTCAGTTAAGTAAAGATTCGGTTTGATTCATTTACATTCTATTCAGTTACATTCTATTGAAGGCAATTCTATTTAAGATTCTACTCAGTTTAGTAAAAATTCTGTTCTATTCTGTTACATTCTATTAGGTGTAAGGAGTAACTGAAACCATACCGGAGTAAAAGTACAGATACCTTAAAGCAAAAATGACTCCATTACAAGTCAACAATTCAAATACGACTTGAGTAAAAGTCTTAAGAGTATCTGATTTTAACAGTACTTAAGTATTTTACTTGTTCTGTATGTAGGCTCAATGATGCATTAGCAATAAGGTCGACACAACAGCCTCTTAAAAACTCAAGTCTCATCTCAGCTCAAGTGCTCAAAACGGGCATAAGTAAACCAATATCCTTCAGAAAGGTCTCTTTAATATAACGGATAAATAAAATAATGTTAAGTAAAATTAAAGTCAAAGGCTACTTGCACTGGACATCCTCATCTCAAAAATGAAACACCTGCGATTCAGCAACTACCTGCTAATGCACTTGCATTCGTGAAGTAGCCTTGCTGACAAGTTTGAGTGAGTAAGGGCAAAACACACAATATAGTCCCTTCAATGCCTTGTAGATGCGGATATCGCTTCTTTAAGCTGCTCCAGAAAAAGTTAGGTGCCATGCAAAATGTAACTAGTAATTACATTACTCATTACAAATGTATTGGATTAAAGAGTACATATATACTTATTCTAAAATGTAGTCCAGTAGAGAATAAAAGTTGTTAATATCTTTGATACTTGGTAAAACTACAAAGTTTTCAAAAAGATATTTAAGTACAGTAACTCATTACATTTACTCACTTTACACCAGTGCATTCCATTCAAGTAGATTCTGTTCTGTTTTTATATGCTGTTTAATGAAGTTTCAGTTCAGTTCTGTTTCTTTTCTGTTCTCTTATGATCTTTTAGATTAATTTAGTTAAGACTTTGTTTGCAGCATTTCCAGAAATGGATAAGCAGTTATTAAAACAGTTATGAGCTGAATTCGTCAGATCAGTGTTGATCTCATAAATATGCAAAATAAAATGATAGCCCAGGGTTTACAAAAGAGTTGTGTGAAAGTAGCCAACTAGTCGATTAAATGAAACTGCTACTGCTAGTCGACATGAGAATTCTATTTGTCTACATGTTCTTTTTTTGTTTTGTTTTGCTTTATATTTTTACAAAGGCTACATTTAAATTACCGCCATGTAATGTTACATTTTAAAATTAATATATTATTTTGAAAAGTGTATATGTGGACAATTAAGCTTGCTTGTTTTACCAGTTATAAGGGACAATACCTTAACGTGCTGACTTGTGTGGAATTTGAGGAAATTGGTTTATAATAGGCTATTAGGTTTGAACTTATTGGTCCTGCACTGCCTGTTGATTCTGATTTGAATAAATACGTCTATAACGAGTAAGTGAACAAAGGCAATCACATCGCATGTATCTAACTAATTTTGACTAGTTGACTAGTCGGTTGCAAAATTTCCATTTAAATGTTAATGAAATCAGTCGTTGCGCGCATTACTAGTACAGTATGAAATTAACTAACTAACTAACTACCTAGGTTTAAGAAATAACCCAGGATAAAACAGTCTGAAACAAAAATCAAGATCACCAAGGATTGTTATCCAGGGTTAAGAATGAAGTTGATCATTGATCAATTCTATTCTATTCTATTTGTTTGCTTACAATAGATTTTTTTGTTACATTTGATTTTATTCAGTTCAATTCTATGCAATTCTATTCTGTATTTTGCAAAGTGTTTCCTGAAACTGACAGTGTCACCACTGTGTTAGTTTCTCATTCCTCCTGCACAGGGCAGATGGCAGATTCACTAGATCTGAAGCTTGTGGCAGTTGGAGGTGTTCTGCATTCTTGTTATATTTGTTGTATTATTAAATTATAAACTAAAATACAAGCTCAGTGATTAATAAACCATAACCGCATCCGTTACCGTAGCTCAACAACACTCTGTGTTTATGCTTTCCATTTTAAGTGACTTGCATCATATTCTAAGAATAGTCCACATGCAAAAGAGTGGCCACACTTTTAGAGAGATATCCTCATCATCACACTGGCCATCTTTTTCTTTCGTACACACAGGTGTGGTTGAGCAAAGGCAGTCAACTAGCTTATCACTCTTCTGTGTACTGAATGAAGTGAGCATAGCCTTGTGTAACACACAACTCTGGGTTTGACATTTACGCTTGACTTGTTGTTTCTAACCTGAGCGTGAAATGTATGGCAGATATTGACTGAAGCCACTTCTGCAGGTGCTCTGCAGGAAGGAAGTTGAAAGTGGCACTCTATCATGACTAACAGGGGTCAGTAGAGCTGCAACAGAGGCTCTTTAGGTTGAATTGTAAGATAATTATGGGGCAAATTCACTAAGAATGAATTACGCTTCCTGAATGTGCCATTTATTTGCACACATTAGCAGCTTTTCCACCATTGGGCCGAATAGTTCTAAGAATGGTAAGGAATGGTTCCAGTTGTATTTCCACTTAAGCCTGGTTCGGCATGGCACAGATACAATCAATTCTCGGCCTGGAATTCCTGGCACGGTTGGCTAACCATGGTAGAATGTGTGAAGCGACAACTCAGGACTGGTCACTTGTCTGTTGCCTGGCTACAAGTTTCTCTGTAGCTGACTAAGCAAATTAATAATAAAATTAAAAAAAATATCTGATCTTCCTCCATAGCATGTTCACTATTTACGTCTTATATCGTCTCTAAACTCATGCGTTATCAAGGCAATGACACATTTTTGTATTACATTCTAAAAAGCTCCATTATTAGCCCCGCTGTGGAAAATAAAACCATATCCGTACCAGCTGTGCCGGATCGGCAAGGGAACGGTTACGCAAAGAGAATGGTTTGGCCCAACAGTGAAAAAGAGTCATATGTCTGTTATTTTAGGAAATATGCTAATTTTGCATTTATATTTGTATTTACATTTGTATTTTATCTTTTAATTTTTTTTATAGCCTTCAGTTTGCACATTATTTGAAGGAAACATTGGTCAGGATGTTCACTCTAAAATATGCTGTGTTATAAACATAACCCAAGTTGGGTTAAAAATGGACAAACCCAGCGATTGGGTTGTTTTAACCCAGCTGTTGGGTTAAATGTTTGTAGTTTTATTTAAGCCAACTGTTGTTTAAAAATTGTTATATGTCTGGCTTAAAATGAACCCAAAATTAAAAATCAGACACATAATTACTAGAGGCAACAATAATAATCAAAAGGTGAACATTTATTAATAAGCAATTTAATAAATGTTTATTGTTTAATTATTTATTAAGTGTACAACAACCCATTCGCTGGGTTAGGTTTTGCTGTTTTTTATTTTTAACCCAGCATTTTTTAGAGTGTAAAATAATTTTTTAGTATAATTCAAATTTGGCTATTTATCTGAATAATCAGTTCAATTTTGGTTATTTGCTGCCCTAATTTAATAAAAATGTAATTGTATTTAGCACCTGTTTAAATGGATGGTGGGTGTTTAGTGGATAAGATGTGTTTTGCGCTGAAATATTGCATGCAAAAGTGGCACAAGTGTTTAGTGAATTCCCCCCTTAGTGTTTCAGATCCATAACTTTTGAAAAAAGTATTTTTCTGAGGTTGTTTTGCAGAAGCTGAAGCACTTTAGTGTGGCTATATTAAAATAGAAATGAGGTCAGATGGAAAAAGAAAATGTGTGTGTTGTGAACCCTTTGTGAACCCTGTCTAATGGTGGATGTCACTGCGGAAGAACAGCTGCGGAGTGAGACTTGCGCTGGTGTCAGAATCAAAGATCACCCCAGTCTCCATCTGCCTCAGCAGTGTCGCCTCTGCCTCGCCCAGCACTCCACTGCCCCACAATGCCCTTCTGCCTCCCCTGGGATGCAATAAAACCCCTTCAAATACACCACTGTCGCTTGCTGCACATGACCCACCCTTCTGGGTTCAGAACCAGCCAGTAATAATGTTGTTAGCTTGTTTAATGGAAGAGTTTGGCCAGAAATAAAAATTGCCATATAATTGCAGAATAAAATATATTACAGAGTGCTGTTCTTCATGCAGTAAAAATAAATGGCTCCAAAATTACACAAAAGGACCATTAAAGTATCACAGAAGTGGTCTAAACTTGTGTGCTATTTTTATGTCTGTTTTTCACTCAATTATCATATTAGTTTAAGACTAGAGCACACAGGTCATATGGACTACTTTTATGATATTCTTGATGTGCTTTTAGTCATTTTTGTAGCTTGATGTCACCATTATCAAAAGCAGCCAGTACATTCTGCAAAATATCTTCATTTTTGTGTAAACTAAAGCTTTAAAACTAAAGAAATAAAAACTAACTATTTCTATCAGGAAAACATGGGTGAAAATTGTACCTTTTATGTTTACAACAGCTTCTCATTGGCGCAGTACCCTTTAAGGGTTAGTTTTGTACCTTGTCTACCCCTACAAGGTGCATATTAGTATTTATTAGTAAATAATACATATTGTATTTACTTTTTTATTTAAAGCTGCTGTCCGTAAGATTTGCCTCTTATTCGCCATCTCTGTTTGAAACCTGCAATTGCAGTTATATGCGGAATTATTATCTTTACGTGATGTCTGTTGAGTAAAACATGTGCAGGTAAAATCTATTTCAAAGAAAAGGCATGTTCAGCTCTTCCTTATCATCATATTGTAGGATGAATCCAAACAGACTTACCAAGTTTAAACCGACTCCGAAATGGTTTCATTCCTAAGATCTGTTGATAAATAAATCAAATAAATTGGCACATAGGCACCTGAGATTAACAAGAGCTCTCGTCTCTTTCTCACTATCTCCTCCCCATGATCGCAGAGGTGAATGACCTTCCACTCAGACTGTAATTACAAGACACGCTTAATTGGCCCCATTAGGGCCCCTTGATATGTTAATGTATGACACGCTCATTTGCATGATTGCTCCCATTTAACTTTCGATGATGGCTGAGTTTGTGGACTATTTTAATGTTTCACAGGCTGCTGCTGGTGTTCATATTCTTGTTTTTCTTGCACAGAGGTTGCCGCAGTCGTTCTTCATGTGATCCAGTTATGAATTCAAGACACACATGAGCTGCTCCGATACGTTCTTTGCAGAAACCTACCTGTGTTCTCTGATAAAGGATTGAAGCTTTTATCCGACGTACTGTAATAAAAGTTTCCAATTAATTGTTGGGGGAAAAGAAAGCCTATTAGTTTTCGCTTTGCAAAGGGCATGTTAAAACAAAACCACATTGTTTTCTGAATTTCTTGGTTGATTCAGTGCTTAGCTTTTTTTTGGTTGAATGGCTCTTTGAAGCTCAGACTTTGCTGTAATGCTTATCTTGTTTAGTGTATGTTGCATTATTAAAATTCTCTCTCTCACGAACGCTGCGCTTGTCATGCCGAGGGTTTAATGCATCGGAGCAGAACAAGCCCATCAATGGGACCAAAACTTTAACACTAATATAATGTGATCTCTTGCGTCTGGCCACGTGTCCGTCCCTGTGTGCTCTCTCTCTCTCTCACTGTGGCCTGTTGGTTTACATCAGTGTGCTGCACTACAGAAAGAGGAGCACACCAGCGCTGTTATGGAAATATGTCAGGGGTGTGTCTGGGTCTGCAGCTATGGAAAAACCCCTAATAGAATCTCAAAAGGAAATACAACCCGAATTCTGGAAAAGTTGGGACGTTTTTTAAATTTGAATAAAATGAGAACTAAAAGACTTTCAAATCACATGAGCCAATATTTTATTCAAAATAGAACATGGATAACATAACAAATGTTTAAACTGAGAAATTTTACAATTTTATGCACAAAATGAGCTCATTTCAAATTTGATGCCTGCTACAAGTCTCAAAATAGTTGGGACGGGGGCATGTTTACCATGGTGTAGCATCTCTTCTTTTCAAAACAGTTTGAAGTCATCGAGGTTATGGGTTTCTGGAGTTTTGGTGTTGGAATTTGGTCCCATTCTTGCCTGATAGAGGTTTCCAGCTGCTGAAGAGTTCGTGGTTGTCTTTGATGTATTTTTCATTTAATGTTGCTCTAAAACCTTTATATACCTTTCAGCATTCATAGTGCCTTCCAAAACATGCTAGCTGCCCATACCCTATGCACTTATGTTCCCCCATACCATCAGAGATGCTGGCTTTTGAACTGAATGCTGATAACATGCTGGAAAGTCTCCCTTCTTTTTAGCCCGGAGGACACGGCATCCGTGATTTCCAACAAGAATGTCAAATATGGACTCGTCTGACCATAGAACACTTTTCCACTTTTCCTTTGAAACAGTCCATTTTAAATGAGCCTTGGCCCACAGGACACAACGGCGCTTCTGGAACATGTTCACATATGGCTTCCTTTTTGCATGATAGAGTTTTAGTTGGCATCTGCAGATGGCACGGCGGATTGTGTTTACCGACAGTGGTTTCTGGAAGTATTCCTGGGGCCATTTAGTAATGTCATTGACACACTCATGCCGATAACTGATGCAGTGTCGTCTGAGGGCCTGAAGACCACGGGCATCCAATAAAGGTCTTCGGCCTTGTCCCTTATGCATAGAGATTTCTCTAGTTTCTCTGAATCTTTTGCTGTTATGCACTGTAGATGATGAGATTTGCAAAGCCTTTGCAATTTGATGTTGAGGAACATTGTTTTTCTAAAGTGTTCCATCTTTTTACGCACTCACAGCTCTGCCCATCTTTACTTCTGAGAGACTCTGCCTCTCTAAGACATCCCTTTTATAGCTAATCATGTTACAGACCTGATATTAATTAACTTAATTAGTTGGTAGATGTTCTCCCAGCTAAATATTTCTTGCTTTTTCAGCCATTTGTTGCCCCCGTGCCAACTTTTTTGAGACCTGTAGCAGGCATCAAATTTGAAATGAGCTCATTTTGTGCATAAAATTGTAAAATTTCTCAGTTTAAACATTTCTATTGTGAATAAAATATTGGCTCATGGGATTTGAAAGTCTTTTAGTTTTAATTTTATTCAAATTTAAAAAAATACGTCCCAACTTTTCTTGAATTCAGGTTATAAAATAGGGTTGGTTTAGGGCTTTTCACACTGCACGTAACCCCGGGTTAAGGCCCCGGTATACTTCAAACGTAGTTCTTTTTCGTTCTTTGTTTCGGGGTAAAACGAAGTTCGAAATGCGTGACCAGCGATATACTGTAAACGAACATCTGACGCCGCCCACACTGCTGAGATCGTCTTTTAGATGAATATGTAAATATGTGCCGTGCACTTTCTTCTCAGCAACAAAATAAACACAACAAAAATGAGAAAACAGCAAGCATTTATTATAGAAAGCATAAGAAAAGCGTCTGATCATAACAGCATCGGTATGTTAGCACAAGCTCTGCAAATTAGTGTATTTATATAGCACTTTATTCAAAAAATTGCTTAAAATCAAGCAGCTTGCAGTATCAAACATGAAAAACAGTGTTAGTGCCTAATTTTATCGGAAGCACAACTTCATTTTGTACTATAAAGTGGCTATCCAGCGTGTTCGTTTTCCGCGGAGCTCTTACCTCAATGAATTAAACACACGAAATGAGTAAAAGACTCGTCCCATGCGAGTGAAGGCGGAGCCTCAGCGCACACCTCATGTTACATTATCGTCACTGACCAATGGTAGTACAAAGGTGTTTTGCAGCTGGAGCGAACTTTTCCTGAAAGTTCGCTTTGGCAAGCCGTTTCGAACTTCCAAAAAGAACACAAAACGAACTTCGTTTTGGCCTGATTTTGTTCGAAATGACGTCACATCAGTTCGTTCTTCGATTTCGTTTGAAGTGTACCGGGGCCTTTATCATCATTCTAAACCCTGCTTTTAACCCGAATTAAAGATTTAAGGGACACAGGTCAATTTAGCTCAAAGGGAATTATTAATTAATTTATAGGGAGTTTTAAAAGAGTCACTTATTTTACGATCGAGCAAATGAATCGTCCAGCGTTCATTTGAACGGGCCATAACTATAAGCTCTGTTGCGGATATGAATATCCAAACTATAGTAAAAACACTATTTATTAGCAAGGTAACATCGATTGGCAGTTTAAGACATTAAATTCGTAAGCACATAACACAAGACACTTCTCTTTAAAATTATAAATGTGACTTTATTGATTATTCTAACACATAAACTAAAATCATACAAACTCAAACGCACACATTTACACAAGTTGCAGAAAGAAAGGATGTGAGGAAAGAATGCGTTTTAAGAGAGTGAAATGATGAAATCCCTTATTGAAATTTCTATCAATATAATGCACTTCATAAGACCTGATCTGAACATCTGGGGGGATTCCCAGACGGAATGGCATCCCAAATGGAAGATCCTCTGAATTAGGGTCCTGAGTGTTGATTCAGAATTCTATGGAATATTCAGTTTGAATGAATCATCTGCAAGATTCATTTGTGTCTGGTTCACCCTCAAATCCTACAAAAAACATTACACACTTGGCGTTATGAAACCCTGGTCCAGTTAGCACCAGTTTTGCGCTGTTAATCCTGACATGTACAGTGTTAAATTGTGATAGAATGTTATGGCTAGATAGTCAACAACAGAAAACCAATCCTGAGCCTCATATTCCCATTCTTTGGAGAGTCACGTAAACACAGTGCGTTATATAATCAGTAGTTTCAGTATTTGAGGATAAAAATGTCAAATATTGACAAAATGTGACAATTAAAGTGAAGAAGAGACCATTTAATCTTTACCTTTTACAGTCCGAAAAGTTCATTCAGGAAAAACTTGATAGCAGTTGGCAGTATATAATACAAGGATGCGCAATGCTAGTCTCTAAATAAACAGGTTGTGTGCTGCGTTCGTCCAATCAATGACACTGACACCACAAATATGCAAATAAGAATGTTAACCCAGGGTTTACAAATGTACAGTGTTAAACGGCAGCTAATGAATACCCAGGATTAATTGCTAACCCTGGGTTAATTATGAGCAGTGTGAAACGTGAAGCTAGATAAATCAGGAATCCGTTTACCTGGGGTTAAGAATGACACAGGGACAACTCTTTTCAAGTGTGAAAAGCCCCAATGTGTACCACATGGTAAGTGGAGTCCTGTGACACTGTGAGAACATTAAGTGTCTTTCTGCTGTTTTGAATGACATTGTGGTAAGAGATATGAATGAGAAAGTCATCCAAACATGACCATTCTATTAATATAGTTTTAAAAAGACACCTCAATCGCACTTGGCTCTAAAATAGATGATGTGAACTTTTTTTAGAACTCTAAAGCCAAGGACACTCTTAACGATTGTAAGGCCGATTATGAATGTAATTTGATACTTACGACTGATCATGCCCAAATGCCAGTCAGAGCCAGTTGTGTTCAGCTGGTGTTTATAGTCAGCATTTAAAATCATATAGTGTGTTGAGTTTAGTCTTAGAATGTTTCAGCTAGTCGTTAAGTGTGTTTCCAGCTTAAATGAGATTAACAAGTATGGTGTAATATGGTGTAAAATAGATTGAGGCTGTCTACACAGGATGCAACAAAGCGACCATTCCAAATCCATTTGTTCTTTGTGTCAGAAGTAGCATGAGCATTTGAAGTACGCCAGAAATAGAAGGAGGCATCAGTTTATTGTCGGAAATTTGTTGTCGCCCCGCGTCGCATCCAGTGTAGAAAGCATCACTGATCGAAATGGGTTCTATTTGCTTTTGTCGCGCCACACTGCTTACTTCTGGTGTAGACACAGTGTTTGAAACCCATAGTAACACCCTGGCAATGACCCACAACACCCTACAGCTTTGTGGCAGTGAGTTTTGCACGGGTAAATACCACTCACATTTTCTTTCCAACATGTATAGGTCTGGATTGGTGATGCTGCTGAAACAAAATAGCTGGAAAAAGTGGAAGTTTTGGTTCAAATTTCTTCTCATCATTACATTTTAGTTGGCAGTCATCCAGTTGCTTCAGCAACGCATTTCTAAAGATCCACTCACAGCGTAGCATAAACTTGTCTTTGTTTGTTCCAGATGATGAAGAGGCACTCACCTCCATAATGAAGGACCTGGCAGCTTTACGGTTCTGTTACCAGTTCAAGAGCAACAACACCAACAAGCCCAAGAGCAGAACCCCATCCTACAGACAGGTAATTACCCACAATGCATCACTCAGAAGCAGCAAGGAATGTGCGAAGCCGTGTTTTTAAAAGCAGCTAGTCAGAAGGTTGTTTGAATGATTTATTTTATGTTAATGAACTAGGGCTGCACAACGATTAATCGCGATTAATCGTGCCCAAAATAAAAGTCTGTTTACGTAATAGATGTGTGTTCTGTGTATAATTATTATGCATATATAAATAAATACACACTCATACATGTATATATTTAAGAAATATGTGCATGCATGCATAAATATATGTATTTATATATAAATATAAATTTTTTCTTAAAGATATACATGTATGTGTGTGTATTTATATATACATTATAATTATACACAGAACACGCATATATTACGTAAACACAGACTTTTATTTTGGACACAATTAATCGTTGTGCAGCTCT